>PVJH01014332.1:0-57259 GCA_004026705.1 Nesogale talazaci
ACAACTGAAAAGATGAGATGTTGGGAGACGTTTGACTGACAAGATGAGATGACAGCATGCTGATGGATCCTGATTCTTGGAGAATGGAGGAGCCAGAGAAGAGGCCACATGGGCTTACCCTGATGGAGTCAAACCTCTGGGGCTGGAAAAGCCACGTGAAGACTCCTGCCAGTGCTGAGATGCTCAGGAGGCCATGGGGAGACCCTTGCAAGCGCTGAGATGCTTCTCCTGCCACCAGACACACAAGACTCTACACCCACTCCCCTGTGATTATCCTGGTGTCATCGCATGGGCTTCATAAGTCGGATGGAGACTTTATGGACTGGTATTGGACATATAGGTTAATATTGGACTTATGACCTTGGACTGGACTGGGTTGGGATGCTTTCTCAATGTTCCATTCCTCTTATATTTAAACTTTTCTCTTATATCCATGTGCATGTCTATGAATTTGTTTTTCTAGTCTACCCAGACTAACACACATGGATGAGTATCTTTTCTCATTTGAATTTAAATCTTTACAACAGCTTGTTCTTCTCTGAATTCAACAGTCGAAGGCAACATTCATTTGGTTCAAAGATAGCTGCGAGTTACAAATTCATCATCTTTTATCTTTTTAGACAGAGATTAAGGATCTAGTGCCTTTCCATGTGTGACCAGTAATCAAATGGCAGGGTCAAGTAGAGATATCTTTACCTAAAACAGTTATTCCAACCACCACTGAGACCCCAGCCTTTGTGGCAGGCTCCTAGCAAAGCTCTCATGATCTTCACATTATCAATTTACTCAAAAGAGTAGTCCCCCTCTCCATCTGCCATCTCAGCAAGCACCTCCTGGATGGCCTTACTGAAGTCCTGTGGGTTAATAAGACGCCCCAAATCTTTAGCTTTTGCAAATTTACCTTTATTGATATAGAAACCTATGAACTAGCATGCACCAGTTACCTTACAGCCCATGATAGCTGCCAATCCAACTCCTCCCTGGCCAGAGATGGAATAAGTAGAGTCAAGTTCCTCCATTGCTGTGTTCATGGCAACACCATCACCAGTTGAGATGCCACAACCTAGCAGGTAGACTTTATCCAGGGGTATTAAAGGGTCTGTTCCAGCAACAGAGATAGCCACTACAACTATGTGTTCAGAAAAAGTGCTGGTTCCCATGTAATGTAAAACGGTCTTTCCTTTGCAAGTCAATCTGCCAGTACCATCTGGCATCAATGCTTTCCCTTGAGTGACTCATCTTCTGGCAAAGGTTTGTTTTCAGATTTAGACAAAAGTCACATTCTCCACATATGGGATGTACAGTGGAATGACAGTATCACCAGCTTTCAGTTTAGTAGCTCCTTCACCAACACTCTCCACAATTCCAGCTCCTTCTGCCCCAAGAAAGCACCCCTTAAGGTCAGCTCCGCTCAGAGCCTGGGCATCAGTGCAGCAAACTGCCATGACAATCACCTTCATTCAGACTTCCTGAGCTGTTGGGGAACCGTCCGCAACCTCCTCTCTGGAGAGGGCTCTCTAGCTCCCCCGGCTCCCTCACACTTGATGACCTAGTTTGTCCTGCCCACCAGCTTGGGTCAGTAGGAGGTAAATCTGTTCCCAGCAAGCATAAGGGGTGGGCCGCCAGGGCTCTTGTTTCTCCAGGACATAAATCAAAAGAGGAGGATGGTCCAGCCATCTTGCTGTTCTTTTGATTTGCACCTCTCTTTTGACCAATGATAGTAACCAAATGACCTGATCAAATTTTTCTTTCATTATGAGTCTTTTCAAAGTTTGTTCTTCAGTCTGTGTTAGTGTAGGTTGGTAATATTTTTCTAGGAATTTGTCCATTTCATCTAGGTTTTCAAGTTTATTGAGTTCTTCATGGTCTCTGTTACTATCTTTCTCATTTTATTTGGTCTGACGTGGCATTCTCTACTTCCTTTCTTAATCTGTTACCTGCAGTTTCTTTTTCTTGTTACATTTTAATGTGGATTGTTGGTTTTATTAATTCATCCGAAGAACCAATTGTAAGTCTAGTGGATTATTTCTCTTGTTTTTCTGTTCCATTTATTTCTGCTCAACTCATTATGGTGTTTCTTCTTCTGTATAACTCTAACTACTACAACTACTATATTTTTTGGATCATAAGATGTGTTCCCTCTCCTACTTCCCTCAAAAAAAAGTTGGGGGGGGGGAGAAACTAGGGTGCATATTATGATCCAAAAGTGTGGTACTCCAGAACATTTTAATATATTGGTACTATTTGGTTCAGAATATATATTTTTTGTCTTCCTGATCTAAAAACTGGATGTGTCTTTTGGCAGGTGTATCTTATAGTCTGAAAAATATTACTCAGCAGTTTCAAAGCAGGGTATTATTTAATTTCCAAGAAGTATTTCCTTTAATTCTTCTATTTGTAGTTTCTAATTTTATAATATTGTGATCTGAGATGTTTCATAATATCTCAATGTTTTTAAATTTATTGAGTCTTACTTACTTACTCCTCTTATTATTATAAAGTTGCTTACTTCTTTCTTCATTCTGTTAGGCTTATGTATTGTTGAAGTTCTTTCATTGGTTTCATCATATTAATTATGGTTACATTTTCTTGTTCAACTTATCTCTTATGCTGACTTTTGCCTTGAAGTATAGGTCTGTTTTTGAATCCAAAGACTGCCAATATGTGCATTTGGTAGTCACATGCAAACAACATGAAAAGTTAAAAATCTTGTGTTAATTCTACATGATACTTTAAAGAAGAAAATAACATATCAATTTGCTAATTGTGCAAAATATTCAAGAGCTAAAACATTTTACATAATAAATTAATACATACAAATGTAGAAGTTGACATTGGAAATTGACATGGATTCATAAGGACTTATTAAATTTCAGAAATTTTCTTTAGTAACAAGCTTTTGTCTTTTGATTTCCCGGTACACAATAAAGTTTGTCACAGAAGTTAAATGATTTTTTTTCCCAACAAATCCAACATGGAATTCTTGAGACACATTTTCATGTAAAAGACAGATGAATGCAGTTATCAATCAATCTGAGGGAGGTTTTCAAATGAAGAGAAAATCACTTTTAAATATATTTTATAGGATTATAATAAAGCAAGGCAAATTTATGGAAAACATAGATGCTGTAAACAACTAATTTACATTTAAAAACATCTAAGGGATCAAAGTAGAGTTGGAACAGCTCAGACAATGCCTTTAAAAAAGAAAATCTGAGTAAACAAAAGGCCATCCAGCTCAGAAGCAACAAAGCCCACATGGAAGAAGCACACCAGCCTGTGTCAAAGGTGTCAAAGGTGTCAAATGAGGTGTCAAAGGGATCCAGTATCAGGCATCAAGGAATTAAAAATTATATCATTATAAATGAGGGGGAGTACAGATTGGGGACCCAAAGCCTATCAGTAGGTAAAGCAACATCCTTTTACAGAGGGGGTATAGGGAGGAAATGAGCTGGTTAAGGCACAGTGTAGTAATAACGAAATATGGAACATTCCTCTAGTTCTCAAATGTTTCCTCCCACTCACTATCATGATCCCAGTTCTACCAGACAAATCCACCTAGACCAGGGATGTACACTGGAGTTGGAAACATGGAGAATTTAGGATAGATGATCCTTCAGGACTAGTGGTGGGAGTGATGATACTGGGAGGGTGGAGGGATGTTGGAATAGAAAGGAGGAACCAATTTCAGGGATCTAAATATAGACTCCTCTCTGGGGTCCAGACAACAGGGAAGTGAGTGAAGGGAAACATTGGACAGTGTCCAATATGAAAAAGTAATAAGAATTTATAAATTATTAAGGGTTCATAGGGGTGAGGGGAGGGAAGGGAAATATGGGGAGTTGATACTGCAGCCTAAGTGGAGGGAGGATGTTTTGAGAGTTATGAAGGCAACAAGTATGCAAATGTGGTCTGTATACGATTGATGTATGTATGGATCATAATAGGAGTTGTATGAGTCCCCAATAAAATGATTTATAAAAAAAAAAGGAGGGGGAAAGAGGAGCTTATACCAAGGGTTCAAGTAGAAAATATTTGGAGATGAATATGGCAACATGTGTACAAATATGCTTGATAGAAATGATGTATTGAAAGTTACAAGAGTTGTAAAAGCCCCCAGTAAAATCATTGAAAAAATAATAAAATAAATTAGAACACACACAAAAAAAGAAAATCAACAGCAAACAGAATCATGCATAAGCTGATGATCACAAAGAAGTGGGACTGATAGCATAGATCTATTATATATATATATATATATATATATATATATATAATCTTTATCTTTGTCTTACATGCTTTAAATCATTCCAAGAATGCAAACTAGAGCTACACATTATTTTAGTGGAAAAAGTTCAACATCGTGCAATTTTCTGTCTCTTCATTTTCAGAAGTGGCAACGAGTCCTGCATTTTTTTGCTTTTTGTTTTGAAACAAAAATCTGAGAAACGTCATCAAAAAAGGTAGTGAAGGCAAAAATTGGCTGGCATCCACGTGTTTCTTTTTCAAACAATGTGAATAAGTAATTTCATGATTGGAAAATGAATCTCTTAAGTAAATGCATTGTATATGACATTTGTTCTCACTGATGTGACAACTCCTTAAGTAAACAGGGCTCTACTACACTCACTGTAGTCTCAAGCCACTGGCTTTACATTGAGTCCCCTCTCATGGGGTTTCCTCCCTCTTGATGTCACTCAGGCTGCTTAGGCAACAGGCTGCTATTCTGCCCTACAGCTGGCAATACTCTGCAATTTGGATCCATCTAAATTGGTGCAGAGGATGCACCTTGGTTAAATCCCTGCTCGTGCATACCTGGCCATACATTCCATATCTAGGGCCTTGCCAACCAATAGGCACACACAGGCCAATATGTTGTGCATTTTCATACTTCTGGCCCCACTGGCTGTAAGCTTGTGGATAACTGATTTGATTCTGCTGTTACACAGGAATAATCATATCAAGAGTTTCTTTCCTCCATAGCAGTTCAGGTGACCTTGTGGTGGGGCCACCAAGAGACACAATTGCATGTGCTGCACTTTCATGGGAATGGGACCAGATAATTGATACCCTTATCTAGAAAAACTTGAATTTCCATGATTTGTCCCTAAGTTGAACAAGTCTGACACATTAGTTGTTCTGTTCACCCAGAAGTAACACCTGCACAACATATAGTAGTTTTTCACTAGACTGATACCCCACCTCACCATCTGACAGCTGTTTGTTTTTGACTCATATGTGTGCTTTGCACCTAGAGGCAGTCAATTTAGTTCTGACTTGTCTTCCACCACACTACTGGCTACTCATCTGTTGAATGATATTTCCTCCATCCCATCTATTAACAAAGGAAGCTAAACCATATCCCTTTGATTTTTCTGTTGCCATGTCTTTGACCACGCAGGCATCTGACATTTTTCCAAATGGTGTGAAAACATTTTCATATCTTCGGTTGTAATTTCTGCACTGAGATCAGCAAACAAGACATGGTAATGTTGTGAATGCTGCATGCTGACAATGACACTACTGCTTCTATCTTTTAGTGCCTAAGAGCTGGTACCCAAGTCACTGTGCCTTCACCAGTTTGCTTTGGCCCACTATAGCAACTAAGGCTGCAGCTATATGGTGATCCTCCTCAAACTCTCCAAAACAAGATGGATCACTTCCAGCTAGATCCACCATTATTTTTCAGGTCTTACAAGGTCCATTGTGACTAAAAAGCTGGAGAATTGGAGCTTCTGTCACATCTGGAATGGTTACTAACATAGTCTTGGGCAGCACATCCTTCACCACAGCCTCAGAAACTTCTGGAGTGCCTGGGGCTGCAGGATAGCAGGGTTGCTCTGCCTCTACTTTGGCAGGCAGTTACGCTTACCTTACAGTCTATTGTATCTGAAATTAATATTGCCACTCTTGCTCTTTTTTTGATTATCATTAGCTTGAGATTCCCCCCACCCCTCAACCTTTTAATTTTTTGGTCTTGTTTTGTACTTGGGTGTAAGATGTGCCTCATGTAGATGACATATTGATGTCGTCTATTTTCATATCTATTCTGCTACTCTACATTCAATCTATTCATATCCAGTGGAATTATCGAGTGGTGTTAACTTACTGATGTGATTTTGCTTGTGTTTGTGTGTGGTGCTAGTTATTCTTTTGTTCCACGCAGTTTTCTGTCCTGACTTCATATTGTTTGTACATTCATGGTCATTTCTTCATTGCTGCTGTTTTAGTGTTTATTGAATATTTGTGACTTCTCTTTTTTATTTTGGTGAGAAGATTATTCATTTTTTGAGGTTCTCTTTTGTATTATCAATTTATTCCTAAGTTTACAACAGTCTTGAATTCCTCCTGCCTTCCTATCCATCTGAAAGTTCTATAACTATACTCTCAAACAAACAAACAGCAAACTCATTGCCATCAAGTCAATCATGACTCATAGAGACACTGTTGGACAGGATGGACCTTCTCCAGAGGGTCTCCAAGGCTGTAAATCTTTACAGGAGTAGAAAGCCTTACCTCCCCACCCCCGCTCCCCGGGAGCAGCTGGTGATTTTGAACTGCTGACTTTGTGGTTAGCATCTTAATTCTATTTGTTTTAATATATCATATATTTTTGAAATCTTAGTATTAACAGCCTTGATTTCTACTTGCAGTTTTTTCTTTTGTTTCATTTTTTTTTTCACTTTGCTCTTGTGGTATGTACCTGAATTCTTTGCAATTTAAAAAAAAATTGTCTGTAGCTTTCTTGATCTTTCTTTTTCAATGTGTTGAGGATATCTAAATATCATTTGAAATCCTTACCAGATAATTCCCACCCTATGTCTTTCTCAGAAACATTTTCTGGGTTATATTCTAGCTTCTTGTCTGATTCACTGTATCTTGGTTTGTTATATGAACTGAACACTTCTAATGTCTTTTAGACTTCATGGGAGTGTTATATTTGTATACAATAGATTACTTTATGTCGGTATATTCTTAGACCTTCATTGCTTGTTTCCTGTGGGTCTTACAGAGAACGGGAGCACACAGTTCTCTGCTCGCTTTGTGACTAGCACGTTCAGGATGGGTTTGACTGGTGGTGTTCATCATTGATCAAGTGGCAGAGGAGTGACTAAAGGAAGCATGGGTGTGGCTGGGTATGTGTGGATGTAGTTGCTGTCTCCTCTTTGGTGGGACAAAAGGAAAAAAAACAAGAAAGGCAAAGAAATAGGAATAAAGGATAAACAACCTGTGAAAAAAGACAGAGAAAAGCAAGGAAATATAGTATTCCTTTTCAGTCAGCAGAATGAAAGAGGATAAAAGCAAGGTAAAGGAAAGGAAAGAAAATGGAAAAGAAGTCAAGAAAGGAGGGAATCAGAAAGAGAAAGGCCTTAGTGCTTTATTGGGTTAAGTCACATTTCTATCTAAATTTAAAGGACATTAACAAAAATGGAGAGGAGAACTTTATTGAAGTGCTTTATGAAGCTCATTGGTTCAGTCTTTTATATGTAATTTTTGGCAAGTAAATTCTTTATATGTCATCTCCTTGGCAATTTTTCATCAATATCTTGTTGCTTTTGCTATCTCAAATTTATAGCAGTTTCCAGAATTTTGGCTTGAATTTTCAGAAATTGATCTTTTTAATTTCTATGTTTAAACTCAAGAGACCAGGGATTTTTGTCTCTTTATGTACTGTTGTAATTCTAGGATCCATAGACACATTACACAATAGGTACTTGCAGGGAAGTGAAATGTCGTACTTATAACTCTCCTATACATGCTTTTGCAACTCTACCAAGTTATTGACTGGGACCAGGAAAATAGGCTGTGTGAAACACAGATAGAGGGGATTGGTCAGTCTTTCTGTTTCTTCATTGTAGGAGTGAACCATTTCAGAAGTGGGAAGAGAATCCTGGGGCCATCAAGAAAGAGGATTCATCATCAGTACATCTGTGAGATCCCTGCTTGAATTGGTGGAAGTAGCAGAGTTGTCAGAAATCACAGCACTAAGACCATGAGGCATAGCAGAGGAGCATGCTTTGAGACTAGGATTGAGACTGAGACAATATTTTGCATGCTGTTAACTTTCCTAATAAACCCTCATAATTTTGAATATAGTCTGTGAGTTCTGTATGACCATTTCAATGAATTATTGAATCCAGCCGAGAAGTAGAGTACCATGGAAAGGAAGGTGCATATCAAAATAAGGCCAAAAGGGATAAAGGGCACAGGCAGGTCTCAACTCTCCCTTGTGACAATTGACTTTAAGGTGATGTAAAATTGGGTTCTCTTTCCTGAAGCCAGAGGAAGTGAGACTGGGCTCCCATGCCATGTCTTCAGTACTTAATATAAAATTTTCAGCTAAATTAGTATATTATAATAATGAACAACCTGGGCTCTGGAATCAGAAAGTTTAGGTTTAAACCCTGATTTATTGGATGTGTTTTCACATCTATGAATACACTTTCCTTATTTCCAGTTTAGTTTTTTTTTTTGAAGTGGGGGGTGGGGGCGGCGTAGGCATCACTGCCTCTGGTGGTCGTGGGCGTTACCCAGTGCCACTCCTGAGAGCCGCCATTGGATTTGAACCACCAAGCCCACGGGTCGCAGTCCTGCACTCAACCACTTACGCCACCAGGGCTCAGCCCATTCAGTTGAGTTTTTTATCAGTCATTTGGTGCTAAAATAGTATCTATCTCATGAAGTTGCAAAAATTAAATGAAATAAATAATCTATCAAAATAATTTCATGAAATACTTCAACATTTATCCATTTTATCATTTTATTGGGAGGTCTTACATATGTCATAACATTTCATAGGTTAATCACATCAAGCAGTATTGTGCAATTGCTACCACAATCAAGTTTCAAAACTCTTCCTGCACTCTTTGATATCAGCTCCCCTTTATTCCCTCTCTCGCTCAGCCAATCCCCAAGGAACTCATCTATCTACCTATCTAATATCTATCTATCTACCTATCTATCATCTACCTACCCACCTACCTATTCTGTATCTTACACCATCCATGATCTCATTTCCCATACAATTCTCTTGTTCACTCCCCTTGAGTGGGGTTATACACCCATCCATGCTATCACACCCCTCCTCCTCCACCACCTCACCCCTCCCTCCATCAGGGCTATAATTCTGGTGTTTGAGGGCTGGAAGGAAATTTGAGGGAGGGCAATTTGATCACCTTGCTGCCATTGACTGAAGATGTCCTTATCAGCACTATTATTTCTCTTGTCTAATTGCTTTTGCTCCTAGCTATAGAGCACAATAAAATCTTATTTGCTTAATGTGGAAAAGACTTGAAGCACTCACTGATGAAGATCAGGTATTGTATAAATATCACTCAGTGTAAAGACCAAAATTCGTCAACAGGAAAAAGTACCAGAAGCAACCAAATTGATGTGAAGGGGTAGGGACTGAGTGGAGACCCAAAACCACTTGCAAGATAATGGGACAGTCCTCAGAACAGTCATCTGAAAGAGATGATGAATCTAGGGTGTGTTATAGCACCGATGAAAGACCTGTCCTCTAATTCCTTAATATTTCCTCCCCTTATTATTTTAGTTTTTATGTGGTTTACCGCATTAAGCATGGTGGACTTTCATATGTTCTTCCATGTATGCCAAGATAGATAACCATTCAGAAAATAGCAGGAGTAATGACTCTTTAAGGGAATGGGAAATGGGAGGGGGGGAGCTGATAAAAATGATGACTGTATAATCCACTCAAGTGGGGCAAGCAACAGAATTGGATGTGAATGAATATATTGGATGGTGTAAGATACTGCAAAAAATAAATAAGGCTTCCTGGGGGGGGGAGGGAATAAGGGGAGCTGATATCATGGAGTTCGAGAAAGAAAATATTTTGAAACTGACTGTAGTTTCAATTGTCCAATACTGCCTAAACTATGGGTGTTACAATATCTGTAAGAGCTCCGAATAAAATGTTTTTTTTAGAATCAATCAATAAAAATACACTCAAAAAAAGATACATGGAGATGGCAGGAAACTCAAGGACCACAGACAAGGCCGGAGTTGACTCCCTGAATTCTGACTTCTAGCCTACTGAGTTGTAATAAAATACATCTGTTTTGGTTAAAACCAAAACATTTTAAAAAGACTGTGTGGTAGACAGTGTTCTCTAGAAAAACAAAACCAGGACACTAATAATTACATATATATATATAATGATATCTAATATAAGAAATAAACAGTTAATCTATAAAGCAGTACAAATGGCTTGGTGCAACTCGCTTGCATGAGACAGCTAATACACTGGCAGTCCTTGGAGTCTTGAGGGCTGCTGAGTAATTCAGGTTATCCGACCACAGGCAGCAAGCAGCCAGGCAGGTCACCCACAGTCAGCCGATGACAGGGTCCTATCATCCCCAGCTCAAGAGATGTATAGTCCAGGAGCGTGGCAAAGCCGGGCTTGAAGGAACCTCAACTGACAGCAACACACTCCACAGATTCGGCAGTGTAGCTTGCAAATTGCACAGGACAAGCAAGGCAGTCGGCTGGTCGGGAGATCCAAGAGCAAGAGAGAAAAAGGCAAGCATCGCTGAGTCATTTATAGCTTCAATTAATCTCATATGTGTTCATTGGCCATGTTGTCACAACAAACCCCCCTATCACAGACGAAAATCCCCACACCTGAACCAACAGGGAATATCACGATAAAAGGGGAAAAACTGAGGTTGTCAAGGATCTTGCTTGTATTTACAATCAATGCTCATGGAAGCAGTAGTCAAGAAATCGTGTGTGTGTGTGTGTGTGTACACCCGTGTGCACACACAAGGATGTTGTGAATGTTGCTGTTGGGTGCTGCTGAGCCATTCTCACTCAAAGCAAGCCTCTGTTCAACAAAGCAAAACACCATCTGGCCTCGTTCCACCCTCACCCCCGCTCACCAGCTGAGCTGTGGACGCAGTCACTGTTGGGGGCCTCTAGTGTCAAGACTCCTCCTCCTTTGCACTGCCCTCTATTTTGCCAAGCATGCTGCCCTTTTCCCCATGAGGGAGCATCATATTTGAAAAGTTTTAATTTCAAATATTCTTGAAATTTAGCTCATCTTTTTACCATCTATTGAGACAATAATGGCATACCTCGCTTAACCATTTAAGCAAGTACTTTTATCAATATAGTTCTTTAGTATTGAAAAAATAATATTACTTGGGGATGAGGGATCCACGGTGGCATGTTCAGGATGAAGGCTTTTCAAATAGGCATAGCACGAAAGCACCATTTCCACACACTTCCTTCAAGCCACACTAAATTCTCATAGTACGTGATCCTTGCGCTGGCCTAGTTTTTGAAGCAGTCTGTGAGGTTTCAGAGCTCTGAAGCTGGGTCATTGTTCATCCATGCGAGGAAGATGAAGTTATCTTAAAATTTATCTAAAGGAGAACCTTTATAGAGGCAAGTGGAACATCTTGTCCTTCAAAAACCACAGAATTGGCAGTAGAGTATAGACTTAGTCCCAGGTGTTTCGTAAATTCTCTTTTGGTACAGAACTTTCGTCCTTGGCAGTTTTCTCTGCTCTTTGTCCATTTTCCAACTCAAACTGCCACTGGCAGCCTCCTCATCAGATGAAAGTATTAATGTTGAAGTGACGAAGAATTATTATGTGAGGGGATATTACATTTTCCTCTTGTTTATTTCATTTCTGGCTACAATTGCCCCTAAAATAAATAATTCATATAACTACATTCTTTTAAAAAGTCCTTTTATTGGGGGCTCCTACAGGTATTATAACAATCCATAAATCAATTATATAAAGTGAACTTGTATGGATGTTGTCATAATCAAAAGTTTAAACATTTATGCTAAATGTTTATAAAAACACTTTCTACTTGAGCCCTTTGATGTCGCCTCCTTTATATTCCCTCCCCCCCCCACCCTATCACCCTTATGAAGGCATAATAAATTTATATACATATATATTTTTCATATCTTACACTGGCTTGCGACTACATTCTTTATCAACTCTCAATCCTGAATCTGATAAAGGGATTTTCCCCTTGAATTTATGATTTTATTCCTGTGAAAATTCACTTTTAATAAGCCACCTTTGTTAAATAAGAGTAAATTGCATGAAATTGAGACTGTCTCAGAAGTTTCCTGTCTTCTAATTTAGGTTTGAAATATGTTCTTTCAACTTATTTCTGGTTTAACTCCATGTATAAATTGGCCTTTTATACTCAGGAATATATTAAATTTTGCATATGCCATGAATATAAATATTTCCTGGTGCCCTTGGATCTCGGATTTCAAAGGTCATTGATTTTACCCATGGCATTCCTTATGAGTTTTTTTCAGCTGAGTGTAATAGATACTTGATCTGTTTTTGCATGTGCTTTCCCCATTTTTTCTCTATGTGCATCCCATCGCCCAGGGCTATTGCTCTTTTATGTTGTTGAAACCAGAGTTCCAAACTTTTTAGCTCATAACTGTGAGAGGCAGTGTGTTACATCACTAGAACCCGAGTCCTGTGACCATTACTATCTACCTGCCAGGGACATTGTCTGAAGCTGACAGAGTTTTCTTCTCATTGGTATCCATCCTAATCAAAAGGTCATTGCAGAAAATATCAGTTAAACTGAGTAGTTTCCTTGACTTGTTTATCTGCTTTGAAAGTGTTCTCTTGTGCCATATTTCTGAGCTAAGAGTTTCCAAGCACTTATTTATTAAGATTGGTAGTATGAGATTCTCTTCAAATATAATCTTATAGGGTAGCCCCCAAAATAAACTCCATAAGGGTTCAGGGTTGCTCTTCATTAGAATGTACTCGACAACTGTGTTAGTCCAGGCAGACTAGAGAAACAAATACATAGACTCGCATATGGATATAAGGAAAAGGTTTATATACAAGAGAAATGGGACATTGAGAAAGCATCCCAGCACAGTCCAGTTCAACGTCATAAGTCCAATATTAACCTATATGCCCGATATCAGTCTATAAAGTTTCTTTCCAAGTCACCAAGTCACAGGTTAGTGGATGCAGAGTCCCAGTGCCAGCAGGGTTCTCCCCAGGGCTCCTCGCTTCCAGGGCTCAGGGTCCATCAATAGCATCCAGTGGTGGTAGAAGCAACTCAGCGCTGGCAGGGGTCTCCACGTGGCTTCAGAGGTCTGATTCCATCCGGGTAAGGCCGTGTGGCTTCTCCTCAGGCTCCTCCAGCTCCTTGGATGCTGTCATCTTATCTTGTCTATAGTTCGTCGTCTCAGAGACTGACTCCCAACAAGTGGGGAGATGGCCTCTCATCTCCATGGGGGAAATATGGTGAGATTTCCCAGAAGTCTCAGGAGAAAGCCATGCCACACAGAGGCCTCATCGGCTACTCAATGGCTATCTCCAGATTAAGAGGCTCGACTCCACCCCTGCATTTCATTCATGAAATTAACATAAGCACATGACTGCCACAACAACCATGACCAACACGCTCTGATTGATGAGGGGATGTCACTGTTTGCTCAGAGCTTCTCCTGCTGCTCTGTCTCCGCAGCACCCAAGTCCTCATGGAAACCCCCTGTGAAGGTCTCACGAAGATAGAACACAGGCTCCCAAACTTATTTGGCCAAACACCTCCTTTTCTGAAAGAAAAAAAGTTACTCAATACTCCCTGGCAATTAAAAACTTTTTATCTAACAACTGGGAAGGGAAAGTCCATCAATCCCTTTCCTGGGCATATACCCTAAATAAGTTAGAGTCATAGCATGAACAGACACCCCCATGTTCCCCAAAGCACTGTTTACAGATGGAAGAAGAGGGAAACATAAAAAGAAGACTGTGTAGAGAAACTTTGGTATATACACGCAATGGAATCCTAGGCTTCACCAAAAACAAAACAAAATGGGGCTGAGCGCGGGTGGCGTAGTGGTTGAGTGCGGTACTGCTGCCCACTGACTTGGCAGTTCAAATCCAGCAGTAGCAAGGCTGGGTAGCTCCCACAACCACCAGAGGGCAGTGATGCAGGCCCCTCCCCACCCCGCAAAAAGAAAAAGAAAAAGAAAAACAAAGCATGTTGAAACTACAAAGCACCTCGTGGCATGGGATGACCTGGAGAGCATTAATTTTGGGGTACTATGCAGTCTGTTCTGACGCACAATGACCCTATGTGTTACAAAATGAAACATCACCCAATCCTGTCCTGTCCTCACAATTGTTTTTCTCTGAGGCCACTGTTGGAGCCTCTGGGTCAGTCCAGTGGCTCCTCTTAGCTAATGCCCTTCTCCATGATGTCCACTGGTCTCCCGGCCAACATGTCCAAAGCACATGAGACAAAGTCTCACCATTCTTGATTCAAAGGAGTTTTCTGGCTGTACTTATTCCAAGACAGATTTATTTGTTCACCTGGCAGTCCGTGGCACTTTCTGTTTCTTTGTTTCTTTGGGGGGGGCATCACTACCCTCTGGGGGTAATGGGCGCTACCTAGCGCTGCTCCTGAGAGCCGCCGCTGGATTTGAACCGCCAAGCTGGCCTGCCGCAGTCCCGCACTCAACCACTTACATCACTGGGGCTCAGGGCCCCCCCACCCCCATAGCACTTTCAATATCCTTCCCCAGTACCACAATTGAAATGCATCCTATTTGACTACTGTTTTAAAGGAAAAATGCAAAACAAAGACTTCCATGGTAAAGGGAACCGATTTTGGAAGTTTCCTAAAAGGCATGGGAGAAGAAGCACAAGGCTAGATGTCTGCTTTTCTATAGGAAGACTGAAATAGGTAAATCTACACAGTCATTAAGTAGACTAATAGTTTCCTAGGGTTATTAAAGGAGGTTGGGGAGAAATCAAAAGCTAATAATAAAGAGAACAAAAAAAAAGAAAGTGTTCTTTTTTTTTTTTAAGAAGAAAGTATTCTAACCGTGATGGTAGTGATGATTACACAATCCTTTAAATATATTTAAACCATTGAATTTTATGATATGTGACATGTGACAAATGGTATATACATTGATATAACTATGTTAATAAATGTTAAAAATAAGAAATAATTGTCAATCAGAAATATTAACATCTTGCTATCTTCTAGGTTTAGCTTCGCATAAAAATGCATTGCACTGAGCATTCAATTGACCTGTTCAATCTGAAAACTCGAGTTCCTTCACCCCTGGCCAAATGTTTGTTTATTCTGTGTTTGTATATGTCATTGAAAGATAATTACTTGAAAGCCATAGAAGAACACTGGCTAACAACAAGCTAGATGCCTGTTAAATGGTCTGTAGATGACACTTTGGTAAATATGTAAATGTAGAACCACTAAGTTAAAATATTTATAAATCTCATGATGCTATCCAGAAAGCAAATGTCTTAATTATTTAATTTTAAATGGAATCCATTTACTGAATTGTATTATTAATCAATTCTCTGCGGACCTAGTTTCTCCATATAGAAAACTTGAGCTAGTGTATTAATCCTAAACTGTTGAGTCATTTATTATTTATTCTTTGTCTTAGGAGTGAGTAACACTGACTGTGGGATGACTGGACTTTATGAGGAAACTGAGCATGCTTAGCGCTGCTGAGCACAGTCTGATCCCTCCCTTTACGTGGAATCCGGCCTGTCCACAAGGGGTGTGCATTCTAATCTTTTCTCTGAGGTAGGTGTAGGATACTCTTCCTGTGTGTGTTGAGAGATGGTCTACAGTTTTCTTTCTGGTTTGTGACTTGGTGTTTGATTTGAGATTAGGTGTTTAATTAAGAACAAACCCCACTGCAAAAGCATGCTGTGTTTTCCAAGGTGTTCATTAATAAAGGGGAGGTTTGAATGCCAACTAACTGACTTTTATAACTGCTTCTCCATTGACTCTGAAACCAGGAGAGGGGAAACAAACTATTTTCTAAACTCCACACATATATGTTTGCCATGAATTGTGCCCTCACAGCATGTATTCAAGTCCAGGTTCTTGTGCCTAGAGGTGTGATTCTATTGGGAAATAAGGTGTTTGTTTTCTTATGCTAACAAACCATACCGGACAACAACAAAAACAACTGCCATCTAATCAGTTCAGGTTCAGGGTTCCCCTGTGCAGT
This sequence comes from Nesogale talazaci, assembly GCA_004026705.1. Lineage (NCBI taxonomy): Eukaryota > Metazoa > Chordata > Mammalia > Afrosoricida > Tenrecidae > Nesogale > Nesogale talazaci. The sequence continues at coordinate 16,024 of PVJH01014332.1, forward strand.
GTTTCCAGGAGTAAATCTTTATGGGACTTGACTGCTCCTTGTTTTTCCCCTATGGAGTGGCCTGTAGGATTGAGTCATCCATCTTGTGGTTTTCAGCCTAACACAAAGTCCACAGGACCACCATGGCTCCTTAAAATAAACACTGAACCCAATTCATGGGAGAGACAGACAGATGACGTGAATGTTGCCTACAAGCAAAGGATTACCAGCACTCACCTGGAGAGAGTCCCAGAAAAAAAATCAACAAGGGCAAGATTTTTTGCCTCCAGAACTATGAGAAAATTGGGTATTATTCTTTTAACTCATTCACTTATGGCCTTTCCGTTGGAGCAGCAAGGTAACGAAGGCCTTGTTGTCATGCACAGCACACATCTTTGTGTGAGTTTTATGTGTTGCTATTCTTGTTCATTGAGTCTGTTCTGATGCACAGCTGCTTTCTGTGCACTAGCAGGAAATGCTGCCTGTCCCATCCTCACAATTGTTATGTCCAAACCCTTTGCAGCAGCCAATGTGTCAATCCATCTCATTGAGGGGCTTTCTCTTGTTTGTTGCCCTTCTTTACCTAGCAGTCCCCTTTCTGGGGACTGGTCTCTCCTGATAATGTCCAAAAGGTGTGAGACAAAGTCTAGGCATCCTTGCTTCTAACGAACATTCTGGCTGTACTTCTTCCAAATAGACTTTTAGTTACAGAAAAGTGGGTGACTTAAAGACTTTCAGAGAAAATTTGACCTATTTGAGTTTTTACTTTCTCACTGACTTAAATATACTACTTATATCATGTGAACACACACCAAAAACGAATGTTGTTCACAGAAAAATCCTGAGAAGAGTGGATCTCGTACCTGCAACTGTGTTCTTGTAGCTGTGTTGTGTGGGAACTGCCCATGCAAGCAGTGACCTTTATTCATGAATAACACAGGGAACATCTGAAATCATTCTCACTGTGATACATTCCCACAAGATTCAGTTTAATGGAGACATTTGCTTCAGTATAGTGCTGCAACAGTAACATAGTTCTAAAATAATAGCTGACTCTCTGTCGCTAGACTATTAATATGAACCGGACTTGGGCCTACCAGCAATCGTATGCTTGTTAAGTGAGTTTCTGACCCCATTACCTTTGCAGGTTGACAAACTTTCCTCCATAACAAATATATGGGTAGTCCAAGCTCTTGCAGACCTATTACTTGATCAAGACATAGAATGGGACAGCATACCCCTTAAACTTAAAAGAGTCAGTCATGCATGTTATTAATCTATCAATAGTTAGTGCATGGATATTTATTTTATGGGAAGTACCATGTTAGATACGAGGAAATGAAAAAAGACTCCTTGGGGGAATATTGAAACTAATTGTATTTTGAATAATATGAGCCATACAGATTATTTTAGGCACTCAGTGAAGGGGGCTGTTATTATTATTATGATTGCTAGCAGACCTTGAATGGATTTTCTAAAGAAGGAAAACTGTTATATCTACTTGATATCAATCTTACATTTAATTTCTTATATCAATTAGACTTTGGCAAAACGGCAACTATATGAGCATCTAGACACACCTAGGAGATCTTGCAAGTGATGATGCATACGAGTTTCCTCTAGTTCCTGAAGCCTTCCTCCCCCCAACTATCATGGTCCCAACTCTACCTTACAAATCCAGATGGACTGGAGAAGGTACACTAGTAGAGAGGGGAGCTGGAGATATGGGGAAACCAGGATGGATGAGCCCCTTAGGCCCAGTGGTGAGATTGGAGCTGCTGGATGGGTGGAGAGAAGGTGGGGTAGAGAGACGGAACGAACTGCAAGTATGTACACAGAAGTTCCTATTTGAAGGACGCACATCAAAGGAGTGGGTTAGGGGAGAGGTCGGGCAGTGTAAGATATGACAGAACAATAATAATTTATAAAGGATTGAGGATTGGTGGGGAAGGGAGAGCAGGGGAAGAGGGGAAAGGATAGAAAAGCTGATACCAAGGGCTCAAGGGGAAAGGCGGATGTTTGGAGAATGATAACAGCAGTGGACATGTGAAGGTGCTTGGCACAATATGTTTATTTATGTATTGTGAAAAATGGTATATGATCCCCCAATAAAATGATTAAATTAAATTAAATTAAACTTAAAAAAAAAAAAAGAAAATGCATTCCCAATAAAACCAGTCACACGTGATGTCTTTGTTGCCCAGTACATAAAAAGTTACATTTACACTCTCCTGTAATCTATCAAGTGCTCCTGGACTCTGTTGGTGATTGGATGTACACCAGCCGCTGACCAGAGGGTCAGCAATGTGAATCTATTAGTCACTCAGCAGGAGAAAGAGGGGGTTTCTACTCCCACAAAGTTCAGTCTTGGAAACCCACAGCCAAATGTCTCCTCTATCCTGTCTGCTTGCTATAAGTCAGAATGAACTCAACAGCAGCCGTTGGTTGGTTTGTTCTGAGAACTCTATTAAATGTGCATTACTGAAATGTCTGAAATATTGTGAGGATTACCAACATGCGACACAAAGACATGAAGTGGGCAGGTGCTATCAGAAAAATGGCGCCAAACTCACTTGACTCAAACTTTTGCCACAAACTTTTGAACTAAAACAAAAAACTAAGCCTTTGTGACAAGCAATAAAGCAAAGTGAACTAAAAAAGGAGCTTACTGGAAATCAACCTTTGTTGTTTATGAACTCTGGAGGATCTAGCCATATTCAGTTCATAAAATTGAGCCACATAAAAGTGCACTTAGCCAAATCCTTTGTCCCTTAAAATATACCTTTGCATTTGTGACCATTATATGAAAACAAGTAAAAAAATTTATTACTGGGCTGAGCTCCGGTGGTGTAGTGGTTGTGCGCGGGACTGCGGCCCACTGGGACGGAGGTTCAATTCCAGCAGTGGAGCTGGGCCTCCTACTCCCACCACCGTAGAGCAGCGATGCCCCCCCCCCCAATTATTACTATAAAATCATAGAAATCTTTATTAAATAAAAAATATCAAAATGTGACACTATTATTTCTCAATAGATCCTGCCTCTAGGTCTCTGCATTTCTAAAGATGATGTTCCTATATCTCGGACCCTTTTCCAAAGAAGAGTTTCAACTCTCTTCAATTGACATCCTGTCAAAACTGCCTTTTAAGCATCTTCAAGGGATCCAAATTATGTTCCTTTTAGGTGAACTTAAACTTTGAGGAGTGAAAAGAAATCTTAAGAAGCAAGATCAGGGTAATGGTATAAAATTTCCCAATGAAATGATCATTAGACAGGTCTTGCCACCTTCAAAGACTGAGCAGGTGGATTGTCATGATGGAAAAATATTCCTTGGCGCGATTGACCTTTTCCTCATCAATGCAATTTTCAATGTTCTTTAAACTTCTTCCTAGTAACCCCCTGCAATCATCCTGTGGTTTTCAGGATAATCTTTCAAGGGAAGTCCCAATAATAGTTGCCATGCTGTTCTGCTCTTACCCTTCTACCTTGAGTGTAATTGGCCTAACTGAAGCCAGTTTTGACTGAACATTTAAAAGGCATCCTATTGAGACTAAGATAAGTGAGAATTTACCTGCAGATATCCAGTGATCATAGAGACAAGTTTAAACAAGTTTTGCTTTGAATAAACCCATGAATGTGTGAACTGGAACTCTAGTAGTAATATTTTTCTTACTTACCTCTGTGTATCAGATACTGTGCTAGAAATTTCTCAAAACACTTAAGAGAATCTTATTAACAAAAAGGAAGAAAGTACATTAAAGTTCAATTGAAGTCAATTAAATGTGTTCTTTCTGAAGTAAAAAATAGAGTTTTAAATAAAATATATCAAACAGCATCATCAATAGAATGGAAAAAAGTTTCTCTTGTCTTTCACATGTCTTACTTGCAACCCTTTTCAACAATTTAATGGAATTCTGAAAAAAATGAGGACCAATGGCAATCAGATAGCTAGATAAACCTTTTGCTTGCTTTCATACCACTAAACTCTGCAGGTTAGGATGTTATTGTTAGGTGCTGTGGGTTGGTTCTGACTCACAGAGACACTGTGTGCACCACAAGAAAACACTGCCCCCTTCAGTGCCCTCATCACAATTGCTACTTTAGAGCCTGTTTTTGCAGCCACTGTGTCAACCCATCTCTTCTAGGGCCTCCCACTTTTTCTCTGTCCTTCCATCTTACCAAGCATGAGGTCCTTCTCCAGGGACTAGTCTCTCCTGATAACATGTCCAAAGTACAACTCCTCTAAGGAGCATTCTGGCTGTATTTCTTTCAAGACAGATCTGCTTGTTCTCTGGGTGGTCCATGGAGCTTTCAATATTCTGCACCAGCACCATAGTTCAAATACATCCATTCTTCTCCGGTTTTTCTTATTCAATGTACAATGTTCACAAGAAAAAAAGGGGGAAATGACTTAAGAAATAGGACATAAATTCTCGAAAGAAGAAAGAAAAGCATTATGATGAAGTGTGTCAAGGTCTGAAATTGGAAAACTATAATGGAAGAACATATTCTATATATCTCTCGCTGAAAGAATCGGAAAAAAAAGTTGAAGCTTTGAGCTGTACTGTTGAAGAACTCCATGCGCAAAAAGACTGAACTAATACAGGAAGCAACACAAGACGCAAGGACTGCACAAGTGCTGAACCAAAAAAAAATTGGTCGGCAGTCAAACATTTCCAGAGATGGCATATGATCAAGAATCAATGGCACTAAAAACAAATTAATTTTTTAAAAGAAAAAAAGAACTCATCGTTCTGAAGAGGTCCAAGCTGCACTAAAAGTATTATCAAAAACCTGGCTCCAGGAATGGACAGGATTCCTATTAAAAAGTTTCAACACACTGATGGGGCACCACAAGTATTCATTAGTCTATGTCAAGAAGTTTGGAAGACAGCTACCCAGCCAACCAACAGGAAGAGATCCATGTGGCCAATTCAATGAAAAGTGACACACGGGATGCAGGAATTATTGAACAACATCACTAATATCACATGCAAGTATATTTTTGGTAAAGATAACTCAAAAATAGTTGCAGCAGTCCATTGACAGGGAGCTGCCTGACATTCAAATGAAATTAAGCCAACATGGAGTGAAGGCTCTCTGTCATTGCCGATGTCAGATGGAGCATGATTGAATGCAGAGAACACTGTTGGTAGGTGCTGACAACTCACTTCCCACTCATTGTGACACCATGTGCAACAAAATGGAGAACCACTCAGCCTGGCCCAGCCGCCCAGTTATCCTTATGCTTGAGTTCATTGTTGCCGCCCCTGCGTCAATCCATCTTGTCCAGGGCTTTCCTCTTTTTCATTGATCCTCTTCTCTAGGGACCATTCTCTTCTGATAACCTGTCCAAACTACCTGAGATGAGGCCATGCCATCTTTCTTTCTTTGTTTTTTTTTTTTTTATTGGAGAGCTCTTCCAGCTCTTATCACAAGCCTGAGGGACCTCTCTGTCCTGGATTCCCTGTATCCTGAGTTCTTATCTGTACCAGTGTACATGTTCTGGTCTAACTGGATTTGAAAGGTAGAACTGGGGTTATGATAGCGGGAGGAAGGCATTAAAGAACTGGAGGAATGTTGTGTGTTTCATTGGTTTCATTAACTGCACCCTGGATGGCTCGTCACTTCCTTGTGACCCTTTTGTGAAGAAGTCCAATTGTCTACAGATGGACTTTGGGTCTCCACTCTGACCTCCCTAATTTGCAACAATATGATTATTGGACTTAGATCTTCTGATGCCCGATACCTGATGCTGTGGACACCTCATGATCACACAGCCTGCACCATCTTTATATCTGAGGAGAATTCTGGCTATATTTCTTTCAAGACGGACTTACTTGGTCTTCTGGAAGTCCACGTTACTAACAGTACTCTTCACTGGTACCATGATTCAAATGCTTCAATTTCTCTTCAGTCTTTCTTATTTGATGGCCAACTTTCACATGCATATGAAGCAACTGAAAATTGCCTGGCTTGGATCAGGCTTAGCTCTCAAAGTGACATCCTCGCTTTTCAATACGTTAAAGATATCTGTGTAGCAGATTTACCCAATGTAGTGCATTATTTTATTTTTTAACTATTTTTGGTTGATATCTTGATTTCTGGACCATGCCTATGCTCTTATAGGCTGATTTTTTTCATTGAAAATTATAGTCTATCTTGGACATCTTATATATGAGCTCTTCAAATAGCTGCATGAGCATACCAAAATTTAATGGCTGAGTCTCTTATTGGTCAAGAATTGAAGAGGTCAAATTACTTGTTTACCATGACCATTTGCAGATGACTTCAGCTAGTCTGCTAGATATTTTAGTCCAGGCCTGGGTCTGCTTACTCTTATTAATGCTATTCTTTTTCTCCATTGTTACAAAACTACATGATATATGTGTTGAAATGAACACATTTTTCCTGTGTTACATTGCTGCCTATATTCTCTAGCCCTGACATTGGGACCCTGCAGTTATTTTACAGGCTTTTCCTGATTCATCTTCCATGTTTATTTTTTCAAGATGAACTTTAGAATTATTTGTACATTTAAAAGCAAAGCATATACATGAAAGAAAAACAACAGCTGCCAAATCTTTTATAGGGATATACTAAAAACTGGCAACTTGACACTATTTTTGGCACTGTTGGGCAAGCATTGGACTGCTAGCTACAAGGCAGATGGTTCTAGCCCACAACTTGCTCCAGGCATAGAATGAGGCTCTCTGTTTTCATAGAAATTTATAGTCTCAGAAACCTTATATATGGTTGCTGTGAATGGGGATCACCACCTGTCTGTCAGTTTGTTGTACTGTGGTGGCTGTGATGCTGAAAGCTATGTCACTGGTATTTCAAAAGCCACCCAAAGTGCACAGTTTTCAACAGAGCTTCTGGACCAAGAACAGACAATGAGGAAGGACTCAGCGGTCCCCTTCAGTGTAGCTTCTGAACACACATGCAGAATGGAAACACAGACACCAGAGGTCTGAAGAAAAAAGAAGCAGAACACGGTCAGAGGTCATATTGCAGGAAGAGCCTCTGGGCTTGGAAGGGACTGGAACTAGGCTCAAGCACAGCCACGATTATGAGTGTGGCTCAGGACCGGGGAGTGTTTCCGTTTGTTGTGCCTGGGGTTTCTCTGAGTCTGAACCAACTCGATGGTCCCTGACAGCAACGGGCACTGCCATGATTCCCTGGGAGTGGGGGGGTTATCCTCAAGCCCCAGGAGCATCGATGGTGCCATGATTAAATGCTCTACCGCTTTAAAGTCTAAAAGATAGACGAGCTTGAGCCCACTCACTCCCCTGCAAGAAAAAGTTGGCAATTGGCTTCTGGAAAACTGAGTCTTGGAAACCTCGTGGAAACAATTCTATCCTACACTCTGATTCTGTGAGTCAGAATCACTGATGGCAAGAGATTTTGGTTATCTGTGAATAAGTTGTACCCTCCCAAGTAGTCATGCCCTTTTTAAGACCTTCAGCAGATTTTTAATATTTTTTGCCCAGAAAACATTCCCTTTTAAGTATCTTAGAAAGATTTTCCATCCCATTCTGCCAATATTTTCATTGGTATTAGTCATAGCTTACTTTCTTTCATTATGCATTCTATTATCATTTGTATATAGTGAAAAGCTACTGATTGCTTTTCCTCAAGAATTTCAATTAAATAAATTTTGAGTGTTAACCAAAATCAACTTCCTTCTCTCTCTCCTTCTGTCTTTCAATACTTAGCACATAGCACCAAAAGGCTCCTTCAGATTATTAAAGAGAAAGGAAAAATTGTATATATATGTATATTACCTAAATGGAAATGATGAATTAATTACCTGATGAGGAATAATTATTTGAATGACAATAGATAACTCATCCATAAGAAAGAGTATGGCATATTTTAAATTTTGAAGAAAAATTATTTTACATTGTGTCAATAGGATAATAGCCAATTCTGGTCATTATGAGTTAGAATGAACTTGTTGGGAGTAGATTTGGTTTTATTTGATTCATTCTCAAGGTTTATAAATTATTTTAGAGTATTGATGCAAAATTTGAACATTTTCTGACCTTTTAAAGGAACCCTAGTGGCACTGTCAGCTAAGCATTGGGAAAGGTTGGCAGTTCAAAACCATTAGCCACTCTGGTAAGAAATATAAAGCTATTGTGTTCCATTAAGATTTATAATCTCAAAACCCAAATAGGTTTGTATGAGTCAACATCAATTAAATAGCAGTGAGTGATATTTTTCAATATACATATATTTAAGATGGACATTTAAGGGAATGACGTAAAAATACCCAAATGGAGGTTAGATTTTTATACATTACATAAACTGGTTAAATGTTTGACAGCAAAAGACAGCAGTCATTCAAAAATGTATACAAAAAATTTATTTGAAAACACTATAGGTAAATCAAATTAAAACTCTAAAGAATACTCATGAAAGCCACTGGAAGATAGGAAGAGTAGAGTAAATATAATAATAGAAACAACAAACAGAAAATAATAAAGTTACACACTTCAGTCCTAATACATCAAGCTTTAGATATTCAAATGAATTTTGAGCTCCATTACACTTAACTGTAAGCCCTAATCTATGAAATAAGTCAGCATGATGTGATCCTGCCCAGTAAATGTAAAATAACTTCTTCATAACTTAAAACATGAAGTGAGCACTGAAGATAGAAAAGCATGATGAAGAAATCAGATGGTGTCTGGTTTCCAGAAAGAATAGTGTCTGGAGTTTTTAAAGGCTTATCTAAAAACAAACTGCCATCTAAGTAGGGTGTCAGCTAAATTCATATGGAAGGAGCACACCAGCTGGTGTGATCCAAGGATTGTAAATAGTAAAATCCAAGACCAAAGGAGAGAACTGTTTTAGAGATTAAATTCTGAATGCCTGGTTTGCAGAAGGCTTTGAATACAGTGAAACCACCCATTTGCAGAGTCTCAATGGGGATTAAGTCTCTGTTGAATACATTCAGACCATTGACAAGGTATGTGAACAGTCTTGTCTTCAGACAGTGCAAAGTAGAAGACTGCAGATATATAGCTAGGTAAAAGTTTAATATATTAACATTTTCCCTTTTCACTCATTTTTAAAAATCATTTTCTTGTGGTATCAATGCTATTGGACCTCAGAAAGCTAAAAACTTAACTACAACCACTGTCATCCAGTCAATTCTGAGTCATAGTGATCTTACACAGGGTAGAGCAGAACTGTTTCTTAGAGATTACAAGACTCTAAATAGTTATGGGAGTAGATAGCCTCATCTTTATCCTGCACAGCAGTTGGTGGCTTTGAACTACTCACCTTAGAATTGGCAGTACAGTATTTAGCATTGACTTCTTAGGGTTTATTCTTTTTTCAGTCCCTATTTCTTCACATCCCCACCACTCTCCTCTTCTAGAACCCTGCACTGCCTTACAAATGACCTATGTGTTTGCTACAATTCATTTTGACGACAGCTTTCACCACTTAACTTACTGACAGTACTGTACCTAAAAGAGTGATACAGAAGCTTCTACCTTAGACAGGACTTCTGCTTTGAGCACTGTAGAGTTATTCTATTAGTCAAACAAACTGTAAAAGCAAAGTTCAACAACTTTTTTCAACTACACATAGGCTCTAGATTTCAGAAAACAAAGACCAATGGGGCTGCTGCAGAAGGATGGAAAAGAAAGGGAGGAAGACCCCCAGAGCATTGTGGGCTTCGGATGAGAGCACCAAAGACCCCCTGACAGAGAGAGTTAGGGAAGTAGTCAAACTCAGGTAAGTGCAGTTGTTCTAGATCTGGGACCTGCAAACTTTTGAGATGGAAGAGACAACCCTGTCCCTCACAGCAATTTAAAAATTATTTAAGAAACATAAAAATATTCCTCTTTTTTATGTGGAAAATGGTGTGACCCAAAATATGGGCTGGGAGTCTAAGAGTGACTTTATAAAATGTCAAAGGGGAAGGGATTTAGAAATATGAAAACAGGATTTCAAAGACTAAGGGGACTTCTAATCACTTACACTTACCAAATTAAAGTTTTTTTGTAAGAAAAAATTGAAAAATACAGGAAGCAGGGAAGTGATGCAACTATTGTCTTCATGAGAAAAGTTTAGATTCTATTGTTGGAGGGAAAGAGAGGTTGTGATGGAGTCCTTTCACTCTGGGGTGAAATCCTTTTGCCTTCTCGCACCTTATATCAGACCCAACAGTCGGTGTATTGCCTTCGTAGGAAATGAAGGCCCTTGATTTTTGGTACTTGGGCTATTGAAGGCTTCCTCCCACCCAATGGGCCTCCTGGCTAATGTGTGGAGCATGCTGTCATTCCTGTGGGAACCTGTTCTAGCTCCCCTCATTAGCTCAATGGCCTGTGGGTGGCAAGAGTAAATAAAACACCCATATGGGACCTGATCTACCACCTCAAACCTGTTTTGAGGTTGGTTATTCAACAAATGATTGGAAGGTAGAAGGACTAGAAAACATGGGAACTATTTTTCTGCCATCAGGAAAGGAAAGCTTATGTATATACCGAGACAAGAGAATGAGGTCCCTGATCTCCATCCTGCACGAGTGGGGGCTCAGTGGTTCACATGCACCTGTGGGTGCAGAGTGTGGCTGTCAGCTAGTCTGTGGGCCTCACTCCTGCTCTTTGGCTTCGGAGCTTCAGGCCTCCTGACACCTGTCCTATCTGCCCACTCAGCTTTCCCGGCCCTCTCTCTGCTCTCCCATCTTATCTGTGCTGTTGCTATGGTTATTTGATCAAGGCACACTGAAAAGAGAATCATGTCTTTATCCATCACCCTCCCAAGTTCTTCGTGAGAAAGCGCTCAAGGAAGGTCTGATAAGTCCATGCAGGAAGCACGATGTGCCATTCTCCTCCCAAAGTGTCTACAGTCTTCAGAAGCATCAGTGCTTCCTGTCAAAAAAAAACAATCTCTAGCTATGCAATTTCAGGTATTTGTAGAAAGAGAGACTGTCTTTGGAGACATTTGTAGGAAGAAATTTGTATGTATTGGAAATTTTATTAATATATAGATCTTAATTTTTCTCAACATATATCACAATCATAATATATCACAATGATAAAATACTTCAATTCATATTTGCTCCACTATCTGAAAAGAGCGAAAATGCTATAACTCAAAAAGCAGCTCTCATTCCTTTGCATGCAGAAGTTTGTGTGGGAGGGGCAAGAGGAAGGGTGTAAAGACCTTTTCTGGACTTTTCATAATAGTGATCTCACAGAGCATTTGTCCTTGTGTGATTGACTTATTTCACGCTGTACAATGTCCTGCAGGCTCACCCACATTAGGCGGTGCTTCACAGATTGGTTCTTCATTCGTCTTTAGCGTTGCACAGTAGTCCACTTGTGTCTCTGCTGCAATTCATCCCTCTGTGGATGGCATTTAGGATATCTCCATCTCTTTTGCTGCTGCAAATAGCGTTGTGCTGAGCATCGATGTGCACAGTTCTTATTTTCCTAGGCTATACACCAGGTAGAGGGATTGCTAGATCATAAAGCACTTGTATTTCCAACTTTTTAAGGAAGTGCCTCACCATTTTCTAGGAAAAATTTTTGAGCATTCCTAGATCCAAATCTGTATATATATACCAAATCATAGCAAATAACACATAAAACCTAAAATAACCCCACACAGAGTGCTCACATCCACAGCTCAGAGCTAAGGCAGCTGGATGCTGGCATTCTGAGTGTCACTCTGAGAGATGGAACCTGGTGGCTCATCCTGCTGGTTCTCATTGCTTGAGGCAGGCATTACCGCTCTATTTTTGCTATCAAGCAAACACTGATTATTCATTCACTCTTTGTGTCTTTTTTTGTGGGGGGGGAGATAAAGTGAGAATTTCCTTTAAACATTTTTCTGTTAGTTGTAATAGGTACAAATGTCTTTTGAAAAATCAAAGTAGCATTAAACAAACCTTCACCAACCAGCATACACCTGCCATGCCTGCACACACACACACACACACACACACACACACAAAATGGAATTTCACAGTGGAAGAGGACATAGATCTAGCCTGGTGTCACATAAAAAGAATAAATTTTGCGGTGGAGGCCATGATCACCATCATTATTCAGCTTTGCCTACGCACCAGGTTCTCGGCTCGTTAAAAGGGAGTTTCCACTAGATACAATGATAACAAACCAGTTTTCCAGACCTCCAGATCAACTTAAAGATAAATCAATTGCACTTGGACGACGTAGTTCACTTTCTCTACATAAATTCTCCTTGCTAGTAGTATGGCCTGACTCCACTGTGTCATCTCTACCAGGTATGTTGAACACTTCTCAGCCCATGTTTTACGTTCTTCATCTCCAAGACACTGAGACATTCCAATGGATTTGCCTCATGTCCACACCCAGCACAGAACAGAAGTTTTCTGCTTTCCTCAGGGAACTTGACTCGGAGGGATGTACATCACAACAAAATGTGCATTTTGAAAAATTGCTGTCCAGTCTATTCTGTTATAATGACCATGTGTGTATAAAGCAGAACTGCTATGAGGAGATTGCAAAGAAATCCTCTTTGCCATGTTTCTGAGCTCAAGGCTGCAGGAAAGGAGAATCAATGGGATCAAAAGTCCTCAATTTTTGTATATTGCCTTCAAAAATATGCATTCTGAGTTCAAGTTCAGAAAATGGAATCACTGCATGTGTAGCATGATAACAACAAGTCATACAAATGGCTTCTTAAACCTGGAGGCATTTTTTTCATGCTGGACTGATTGATCCTTAAAACCAGACCAGTGTGTGTGTGTGTGTGTGTGTGTGTGTGTGTGTGTGTAAGGTGGAGGTTAGTGGGGGGATAGAGCACAAGTAGCTAGGCAATAAAATAAGCTATATTTGTAATATAGCCTCCATAACGATCAGCACTTGTTCCAAGAGTACACCTGTCATTTTAATTATGATTCTGCCAATAAATTGTAGTGCCTTGAGAGACACTGAAATGAGTTCCATCCAGTCTTTCCTGGCCCCATCATAAGGAGGACAAGCTGTAGTCACATACTCTCTCCCCTCTGTGCCTCCATGAAAGGACTGTGTATCAGATGCCAAGATTCTAATTCTGTTGGATTGTTTGTTGTTACATAGTTCACAGTTTGTGTCACCCTTTTGTGTGGAATCTATCCTCTATTATACTGATTAACTGGTTATTACTAATAGCTAGCATGCATTTCTATGGTTCTTTTGGCAACCCGTGTTTGGCCTATTCCTAGTTAAAGATGACTCAGTTGCTTGGTTCTCAGTGGATGGCAGGCGACCATGCTGGTGATAGTAAAGCCAGAGGAGTAGGTTGATGAGGGGAATTGCATTTTCTATCAAGTGTGAGCTAGACACACCTGTTTTTTTTTCAACATGAGTGATACAGCTCTGGGGTTGGGGTGTGGAGCGGGGTGTTTAGTTCTGCACACCACTGAGCCAGCGAAGTGATAACAGTGAGTTTCTCAGGAAAGAACACACCCCCACCCCCAAACACACACACAAATGCAACCACACACAGGTCTTGGCCATTGTGTCTGATTTCCTATCTCCCACAAATCCTGTTAACAGGATGATATCTTCTAATATTCCTTTTAAAGGTAACTCATTTTAAGCATATTGTTATTTAAAGCAATCCTCATTCCTTGCCTGTCTTTATAGATTACCAGGCATCAGTTAGAAAGAAGAAGATCCCAGATGCTTTTTCATTTGGTAGCTGGGCACCATCAGCTTTCTCCACCCTCTTTGCCTCTGTACCATTTGTCTTCAGCAATCTTATCAGGAGTGTGGGGACATACAATATGATTTTTGTTCTTTGATGCCTGATACCTGATTCTTTCCACACCTCATGATTGCACAATCTGGTGTACTTCTTCTATGGTGGACTTTGTTGCTAGATGGCCTGAGCTAGATGGCCACTTTTTTATCCTCAAGCTTTTAAGACTCCAGATGCTAAATCTTTTGATAGCCTGGCACCATCAGCTTTCTTCACCACTCTTGCTCATGCTTCCACATGTCCTCAGTGATTGTTTCGGGAAGGTGTGCACACAGTGATATAGTTTTGTTCCTGTTCGATGTCCGAAACCTAATCCTTTCAGTGCCACGTGGCCACTCTTATGGGTGTGCTTCTTTCATGTGGGCTTGGCTACTTCTCAGCTAGATGGCTATTTGCCCTCAAGCTTTTAAGATCCTCGACACTATATGTTTTGATAGCTGGGTGCCATCAGCTTTCTTAACCACATTTGTTTATGCACCCATTTGACTTCAGTGATTGTACTGGTCCAGTGAACATCTGGAATACCAGTTTATTAGAACAAAGTGTTCTTGCTACCAAATGATAAAGCTTCTGGGGTCTTAAAGGCTTGAAGGTAAACAAGTGACCATCTACCTCAGGAGCAACAAAATTCACATGGAAGAAGTACACAAGCCTGTGTGATCATGAGGAGTCACAAGGAGCAAGTATCAAGCACCAAAGGATAAGAATCACATCACTACGAATGAGGAGGAGTTCAGGGTGGGGACCCAAAGCCCATTTTAAGGCAATCGGACACCCTCTTACAGAAGAGTCATGGAGAGGTGGCGGGCCAGTCAGGATTCAGTGAAATAATGATGAAACATAAACTTTCCTCTAGTTCTTAAAGGCTTCCTACCCCAACAATCATGATCCCAATTCTACCTTACAAATCCAGCTGGACTGGAAGAGGTGCATTGGTAGATATGGGAACTGGAAATAGGGGGCACCCAGGACTGATGAAGCCCTCAGGACCAGTAGTAAGAGTGGAGTTATCAGATGGGTGGAAGGAAGGTGGGAAAGAGAAGGGAAGCCAATTACAAAGAGGTACGCATAACCTCCTATCTAGAGGACAGACAGCGGAGTTGTGGACGAGGGGAGCTATTGGGCAGTGTAAGATATGACAAAATAATAACAATTTATAAAGTATTGAGGGTTGGTGGGGGAGGGAGAGCAGAGAGGAAAGGGAAAAGACCAAAAGCTGACGTCAAGGACTCAAGTGGAAAAGCGGTTATTTGGAGAATGATGATGGCAGCAGGCATGCGAAGGTGCTTGGCACAGTATATGTATACATGGATTGTGACAAGCGATGTAAAAGCCCCCAATAAAATAATTTTTAAAAAGAAAGAAAGAGATGGGACAGGTGAGAAAGCTACAGACATGAAAAGTCCAAGCTTTTTAGGTAATAAAAGACACATACAGAGCCCCACAAATTGAGATGGCATGATTTTCACACGGACATATGAAAGGGGGCGTCAGAAAATTCAAGGGAAAGCTCCATTATCTTTTAATTCCATTTCTCCATGAACGTCAAGAAGCCCCTGATCTATTTGTGTCTGGAGAACCTCTACGAGGAGAGCAGCGCGGCGGACTCTGACGAGAGCAGTAGGGCCGGGGGCAGGAGGGCGCAGACCCATGTGGACTTGTATCTATTACTCTATGTGCTTTTGCGCGGAATTTCACAAGGAGAATGCTTTCACTGTGGCTTACGTGTTCAGCCCACTAAAACAAAGCAGACAAGCAAGGGGAAATCAGTTCTAGAGAAAAAAATAGAGACCAGTCCCCCGTCCCTGACTTGCTTGAGTCTGTCCTACTAATGGTGCAAGTGCCACCTATGTGTGCAACACGGACCTAGAGACTCTGTAGACCCAGATGGAAAACGGAGGGCCACGCCCCTTCAAAAATCTCGCCTGACAGTCAAATAGGCGAACAGTAAAATGTTCGACGGAAGAGGAACCACATAGAGAGGCAGTATGGGGTGCTGAGGGATGAGACCTCAACCACCCCCAGCCCACCCCCAACCCACTAGGAGTGTCAAGAGATAGCAAAGATTTCCTTGAAGAAATGGCCCAACTCTCCAAGTCTTGAATGAAGTAAAAGACAGGCAAGAAGGGAATCAAGGCGTGTGTGGCGTGTCCCTGAAGTGTGACTGGGACTCTAACTCCCCTCTGGTTGTTTGCACACCACACATTTACCCCCCTGACCTTACGAGTGCGGCCAGGTATGGGCAAGACCACAGCAGAGCGAAATGCCAACCCCTGCAGGCACAATCCAAGCATGTTATCTAAACCTAAAAGACCCCCAGGCAGCGCAGGCAGATCCCAGGGACAGCAACCTCCATCACGGGACAAAAGGCACAAACCAAGAGGTTCCCTGGGAGCCACGTTGTTGTCTGCCACCAGCAGGCGCTTTTGCAGGCAGTGTGGACATTCGCTGAGGGTTTTCTTTGTTATGAGCGTTCAGGGTTGAAAAGAATGCACTCATTGGGCTGAGCCCTGGTGGCGTAAGTGGTTGAGTGCGGAACTGCAGCCTGTAGGCTTCGGGGTTCAAATCCAGCGGCGGCTGGGTAGCACCCACAACCACCAGAGGCAGTGATGCCCACAAAAAAAAAAATGAAAAATGCACTCATATTGCGTCCATTCTATCCATTAAGCCAGCTATTGTTGATCTCCGCTGTCCTGTGCCAGAAACTTAGGGTCTTCTCTCAGCTTCCTGTCTGTTATTGTCTGTCGCCATTGAGTGGTTTCTGACGTATTGTGACCTTATGTTCAAGAAAAGGAAATGCTGCCCAGCCCTGCCCCGTGTTCCCCATCCTTGGTGTGACCACTCTATGTTTTAGGTGCCTTCCAACCCATAATTTCTTTTCCAGTAAGATGTTGTCAGTTATGGAGTGGATTCCAACACACAGTGGCCCTACAAGATAGGGTCAAAATTGCTCCAAAGGACTTCCTACCTTCTGAACTTCACTGGAGCAGATCCCCACGTCTTTCCTACTGCAGAGTTTCTGGCAGGTTCAGACCACCAAGTTTCAGTTAACAGCTCAGTTTTTAATTATTATACCACCCGGGCTCCATTCAGCATGATGTTTTATTATAATCCACAGACTTTTCTTCCTAGTCGATCTCAGTCTAGAAACTCCAAGACAACATGAGTGACCTTGCTAATGTTTGATGTACTGATGGCAGAACCCCCAACAGACAGATTTAATAGTGGGGCCAAAGGGCAGACCTCTGACACACACCTTTCTGCTTTTACATCGTGCACTATCCCCTTGTTCAATTAGGAAGACTAGCTCTTGCTCTATGTGAAAGTCCTGCATGAACACAATACAGTTTTCTGGAAGTCTTATTCTTCAAAATGTTATCCATAGTCTGTTATAATTCATACCCTTGCATGCTTTTGCATAATCAATAAGACTCAAGTAAGCATCTTCCTGGCATTCTCTGCCTTTAGCTAGGACAGCAGTTCTCAATTTATGGGTTGCGATCCCTTTGAGTGTTAAAAGACATTTTCACAGGTTTTGACCGATTCATAATAGTAGCAAAATTATGGTTATGAAGTAGCAATGTAAACACTTTTATGACTGGGGGTCACCACCACATGAGGAACTGTAGGAAAGGGTCATGGTATTAGGAAGGTTGAGAACCACTTAGCTCGGATCTATTTGACATCAACAATGATGGATCGCCTTTGTGTCATGTCCTCTTCTTAATCTGGCTTGATTTTCTGGCAGCTGTTTACAAAAGTACTGCTGTTTACCAAAGTATTTTTGAATTATTTTTAGCAAAAGTTTACTTGCATGTGCTATTAATGACATTATTCAGTAATTCCCACATTCTGTGTGTCACCTTTCTTTGGAATGGGTGTGAATATAGAACTCTTGCAGTTGGTTAGCTAGGGAGCCATCTTCCAAATTTCTTGGTGTAGAGGGTGCGTGCTTCCTCAGCTTCTTGAGACATTTCCATTGGTATTCCATCAAGTCCTGGAGCTGTGTTTTTGGCTAATGGCTTCAGTGCAGCTTGGGCTTCTTCCTTCTGGACTATCAATTCTTAATCATACGTTACCTCTTGAAATGTTTGAATGTCGACTAATTCTTTTTCTGCACAGGGACCATGTATCTCTTCCATCTTTCGATGCTTCCTCCATCATTTCAGTATTTTACCCAGGGATCCTTCAATAATACAACTCAAGGCTTCAATTTCTGTTCAGTTCTTTGGCTTAGAGATACACAGAATATGCTCTTCCATTTTGGCTTTCTCATTCAGCTACTTTTAAAAATAGTTTTCCCCCCATTTGTTTTGGCTACTCTACCTTCATGAGTAAGTTTCAAAGTCTCTTGTGACACTTCTGGTCTTTTCTTTCTTTCCTGTCTTTTAGTGACTTTTTGCTTTCTTCATGCGTGATATTCTTATTGTCATCCCACAACTCATCTGGTCTTTGGTCATTAATGTGCAATGTGCCAAGTCAATTATTGAGATAGTTTCCTAATTTGGGTTTGATACTCTCAGATTTGTATTTTGATTCTCATAGACCTAAAAAAATGTTTGTTTTTTTTAACCTGAATTCACATACAAGCAATGGAAGGTCACCTCTATAATTGGCTCCTGGCCTTGTTCTGGCTGAGGTATGAATTTCTCCACCATCTTTTCCTACAGCTGTAGTCAATTTGATTCCTGAGTATTCTCCATGGTGGTGTCCACATGCAAAGTTACCATCTATGCTATTGAAAAAAAAATGTATTTGCAATGAAGAGGTCATTGATCTTGCAAAATTCTATCACATAGTCTCCTAGTTCATCTTATTACCAAGGCTATATTTTCTAACTACGGGTTCCTTCTTTTTGTTTTGAATTTCTGCATTGTAATCACAAATATTTATCAATGCCTCTTGTGTGCATGCTTGGTTCAATTTCAATTGAAGAATTTGATGGCATTCTTCAGAGTCTTCATCACTGAATTTAGCAGTGGTGAACAATGTAGTTAAATCTAAATAGCGGTAGTACTGAGTGATTGTGGTATTTTATGTCAACTAGGCACCCCGACTAGAGATGGGGTCAGTCCTGTCAATCAGGCCACAGTCTGTTGCTGTCTTCTTAGGGGCAAGGCCTTCTACTAAGGAAGACCCTGCGGAACTGCTCCCTCTCTACCCCTAACCCTGAGAGCTTCAGGATCCCTGCGACGTTTCCACTGACCTCGAATCCACCTGACTCTATAGCCACTAGCCTGTGACTTTCCTGCATTCTGCATCCTTGCATGTGGCTACGTGATTCTGAAGAGGAACATATGGACTAGTATTGGATTTAGTGACATGAGTTGACTAGACTGGGATGCTTTCTTGATAGATAATTACTTCTTGAGGCAAAGCTTTCTTATATATATCATGTTTTCCCGAAGATGAGACACACCCATAAAATAAGCCATAGCAGTATTTCTAAGCATTTGTGCAATATAAGTCATACTCTGAAAATCAGACACAGTAATGGGCGTGGCTATCAGCGCAGTAACAAGACTGCTGCCCCTTTCATCTGCCCCATCGTGACAGCTGCTCTTTCGGAGGTTAGTGCAGAGGTGCGGGCAGCCCTATCAACAAGGTCGTTCCCCATGTCAGGTCCTGGCCATTTTGTGTGTGCTGCAAGCTGAGGCACAGAGGGAGACAGAGACAGTGAGAGTCCAAGTCTCCTCAGTGAAGTGAGGAGCAGGCATTTTGTGTAGGTATTGTGTGTCCTCAGGGGAAGAAGGAAGCTATGGCTGCCGCTTTACTCAGGACTGTTGGTCGATGTTGCAGAAGAAGACGATTTAATTATATTTCAATAAATGCAGATTGTTGTACTATACTTAATAAAAATAAACATCCTCTGAAAATAAGCCATAATGTGTCTTTTTGAGGAAAAATAAATATAAGACAGTGTCTTATTTTCAGGGAAACACAGTATATGAGTGTCACTGGATTTGTTTCTCTAGTCAACCAGGACTAATACACTGGTGTTCTTTGTAGGGGTATGGATGTTATACTTCAGCCAAGCCAGTGCTGTATTTCAGAATAGAGATTAACATGCTTTATTCATAATTGTGTGACGTGATTCCTTTCAATTTGTCACTCCCAGTCTTGTAAACCATATGGTTGTCCATTTCAGTTTATTCATGCCTAGGATTTTTATCTTTATGCATTCCATTACATTTCTGATGACATTCAGTTTTTGTAGATTCACACTTCCACTTCCAGTTATTACTGAACATGACCAGCTGTTTCTTCTCATTTTGAGTCACTCCACACTGGGAAATGGAGGTTCCAAAAGCTTGATTCCATTGAAGTCACTAAGTGGGACCCTTTTAAGGAGGCAGCTTTGACCAGCGAGCGCTTCCTTGGCTTCCCATTTGGAAGCTCCATCTTCTGCCACCGCTCACCACACAATGTTCTGTGGCTACTCAAGGTTCTTACTGAGCAGTTTTTTCCAGAAGTGGAGGGCCAGGTCCTTCTTTCTGTTCTGTTTTAGGTTGCAAACGCCTCAGAAATCTGTCCGCCGTGGATTTCTCTGCAGGGATTTGAAGGATAAGTGACACAACTCCAGCATCAGAACAACGGCACACCATCACACGATAGCACGCCGATGAATGGGGGTGGGGTGGCTGGGGGCGCGTTCTTACCCACCAACCTCCTTTTACTCACCGTGTCTTATTTTTCACTACTTTGTTGCGACAGGACTTCTCATAACCTTTCCCCAAATTGTGCTTTCCAGCTTTTTATATCCCAGAAGTCAATCAGATAAACTGCTCATTTTATCTTCACTCAGCCTAGCCAGTCCTCGGTGCCAGTCTGATACACGTAGCCTACTGATACAATGATAAAGGATAATGTTTAGATAAGTTACTTTCTCCCTCAATAGAGGCATATTTTAATTGCGTCTCCTAGGCAAGCAATCTCTTATTTCAAAGACAGTCACTAATAGGAGGGAAATATCATCCAGTCTGATCCTTCCCTAGCAACCCTTATCAGAATCCATTACCTTAGATGTGTGCTTGCTATCTGAGGACACCCTCTGGTCCAATCTGGGTAGGCGCTTGCAGCCCATGTCTTCTTTGTGGGTGATGTGAGAGCAGCAATCATTATGGAGACAAAAGCAGGGGAGCTCAATGTAAGTCGGCTTGCGCTCACTCACCCCACAAATCTTCATTGAGCTCCAACTAGTTCACAACAGTCTCTACTCCCAGGGAGCCAATCACTGTGGGCAAAACCCGTCAGCTTCCTGTTGGGGAGGACTGGTAGTCAATGGAAGTGGCTAGATGGTGCAGGTATCTATTTCATTGGAGTAGGGTGATTTTTTTCCTCGATGTTTCCTATTTTATTTTTTTTCATTTCCTATTTTATTATGAAACATTTTGAATCACATAAATAAGAACATAGCAACTATCATTAGTCACACAATAATATTCAGCAATTATTAAACATATTCACACATTTACCTCATTGCCTTTTTTTGTTAAGAAATAAGAGACTACAGATGGAATTATCAGCCTTTTAGAGCTCTTGTTTTTATAATCATTTATAAACACAGGATTGTTATTCATAATTTTATTTTTGAGATATTCTATTAGGGCATCAAGCATCATGAATAAAAACTAAATTTGTATCATGTGTGTGGCAGTCACTTAATCTGGGAGGATTAAGAGTGTAGAGGTGGAGTCTAGCCTGTCAATATGGAGAGAGTCAATGAGACTTCTGTGTGGGCGTGGCCTTCTCCTCTGAGAATTCTGGAAAATCTGGTACTTCCTTCTTGGAAGTTAGAGACACTCACTCACCAGGCTTATTTGCTGTGATACAACCCTGAGGAGAAACCATATAGATGCAACCAGACCTCTGAAACCGGAGAAGCCACAGAGAGACCCCTGTCAGCACTGAGATGCTTCTACCACCACCGACTTTGCACCCTCTGGCCTGTGATCATCCTGTATTCAGCATCATTGCCTGTGTTTCGTGAGTTGGAAGAGGACTTTATAGATTGCTGTTAGACATATGGGCTATTATTGGACTTATGGACTTGATCTATACTGAGCTGGAATGTTTTGCTCAATGTTCAATTGCTCTTGTATATAATCCTCTCCCTTATATGCATATGCCAGTTTATGAATTTGTATCTCTAGTCTATTTGGACTAACACAATGTGTTCAATACTGCATCATAATCTTTCCCATCTGCTCTCATTCCTTTCCAATGACAGAACCCTTTATTTAGCCACTTTCATGGGAGGTGTTCAACTCCTGCACCAAAATTTTAAAAACAATTAGTTCTTAATGCTCTTATCATTTCAAAAGTTAAATGAGCTATGGTTTATAAATATGTAAAATATCTTCAGTAACTATTAACTAAAAAATAACCCCACACACAAACAGAAAGAGAAAACACTCATATAGTTGACTCTGATGTATATAGTGTCCCTATAGGACAGGATAGAACGATGAGATTTTGAGACTTTAATTCTTTATGGGAGTAGATCACCTTGTCTTTCTACTATGGAACATCTGGGGGTTTTGATCTCCCGCTCTTGTGGTTAACAGCCCAGTGCATAATCCATAGAGTCTTCCAGCAGGAAGGTGAAAGCAGAGAGGGAGAAGGAGAAGGAGAAAGAGAGGGAGAGGGAGAGAGAGAGAGAGAGAGAGAGAGAGAGAGAGAGAGAGAGAGTTCCCAGAGCTCTCCTGATGAGAAGACCATGCCTATAAGAAGTCACCATCAGGCAGTGATCTGACTGACAAGCTACACTTCACCCCTACACTTTTATATAGATCTTCAAGTTGGCATGAAACTATGTAACTACTACATGGGCTCTATAAAAATATTTGTCCAAGGCCCTGTATATCATATGGAGTAACTATAATCTTGGACAAAAGTCTACACTCTTTTTTATTTCCTTGAATCTTTATCCTTCATTCACCTTTTACCTTAACCCTAAGATAATGACTCCAATGAGTTTTATACAAATTCTTTCATTTGTGTGTTTTTGTGGTTAGGTTCCACCAAATCTATTCCTGTCCTTTGTCACATGAATCAAAAAGAAACTTTCAAGCTCTGGCCTGAAATACAATGCTGTTATTATAGGATAATAGCTATACACCCACAAAGAAAACCTTTTAAAATACACCAATCATATATGCCAAAGTTGAGAACATGGAAAACTTTTACCAAAGTCTGCAGTCTGAAATTGATCAAACATGCAATCCAGATGCATTGATAAGTACTAGTGACTGGAATGTGAAAGTTGGAAACAGAGAAGAAGCACCCCAAACTAGAAAAGATATCTTTGGTGAAAGAAATGTGCTGGAGAGTACATGACAGAATTTTGCAAAATGCATGCATTATTCATTGTGAATATCTCTTTTCAGCAACATAAATAGTGATATACAACCAGTGTTTACCAGATGGAATACACAACAATCAAATCAATTACATCTATGGATAGGAACAATGGAGAAGTTGAATAGCATCAGTCACAACAAGGTCAGGGGCCAACTGTAGACCATCAATTGCTTATATGCAGATTCAAGCTGAAGCTGAAGAAAGTTGACAAATTTGTAAGAGCCATGCCACTGATTCATGCCACCTGAATTTGGGGACTATCTCAAGGGAAGATTTGTTGCATTGAACAGCCTAAGACCAGACGAGTTATGGGATGACACCAAGTACATTATTTATGAAGCAAGTAAATGGTTCTTTAAAAGATTAAAAAGAAGAAAAGGGACCAAATGGGGTTCAGAAGAGACTCAGAAACTTGCTCTTGAAGATAGAGCAGTTAAAGTGAATGAAAGATGAAGCAAAAGCTGAATAGAAATTTGCAATGGGTAGTTCAAGAAGATAAACTCTAAATTGTGATCCTGAACTGTGCAAAGACCTGGAGGTGGAAAGCTAAAAGTGAAGAACATATTCAACATTTCTCAAGCTGAAAGACCAGAAGAAACACTGAAATCTCAAGGACTGGAAGGATTTCATGGACAAAATATTGAATGACACAGAAAACCTTAAAAGAAGATGGAAAGAATAAATAGTAACTGTGCCACAGAGAATTGGTCGGTATTTAGCCATTTCAGGAGGTAACATTAAGTTCCCACCTCTAACTATGAAATATTGATCTTCTGCCATTCGTGCTTTTGTGACAGTTTTCCTTGCCTTCCCATGTCCTTTTCACATCTCTGAAACCATCAAAGCTTTGGAGGCCATTAAAATCTCATATTAATGGTTTTCCCCGTTAGCAATGATGTGCTTTGTCTTATCTTGTTTAAGACTAATATTATTCTCTTTAATATAATATGATTATATTAATCATATATGATTATAATATGATAATCATAATAAATTAACAATGACATTCTCCTTAAATTGCAAATAATTATTTATATATTATTTGATATTAATATTAAATTGATTGTATTTTATTTGTGCATTTGTATTTAATTATATTTATTCTAGATTGTTTATATATTATCTAAAATTATATGTGAGTTTTAGATATATAAAATAAATACTATATATATATTAGTTACATAATCTGGTGTCAATTTGGGAAGATTATGAGTCAAGGGGTAGAGTCTGGTCTGTCAATCAAGATATAACCAATGAGGCCTCTGTATGGGTATCACTTTCTCCTGAGAACTCAGGGAAATCTGGTATTTCCTCCTGGGATGCAGGAGACATCTCTTTCTCTTTGCTCACTTTCTGGAAGACATTGCAGCTATCAAGACACATGGTACTATACTCATGCCCTGAGTTGGAGAAACCACATGTACCTACACTGATGCAAGAGACCTCTGAAGCTCGAGAAGCCACGCGGAGACCCTGCCAGTGCTGAGATGCTTACAACGCCACTGGATCCAAAGACTTTCTACCCACTGGCCTGTGATCGTCCTGCATTTGGTGTCATTGCATGTGTTTCATGAATCTAAAGAGGACTTTATTGATTGATATTCAACATATGGGCTAATATCAGACTAATGAACTTGGACTGAACTGAGTTGAGATGCTTTCTTAATGTACTGTTATCCTTTATAAAAAACTTTTTCTTATATACATATGAGTTTCTATGGATTTCTCTAGTCTACCCAGAATATGTATATGTATATGTATGTGTGTATGTATGTATGTATGTATATATATATATATATATATATATATATATAACTGAGGGCATTAGTGTAAAGTTCAGTTCCAGGAATTGACTTAAAACTAATTAAGTTGTTTTAAATTAATACAATTTAATACTAATTAAATTGACTTAATACTAATCAAGTTGTTTCAGCAAGCAGATGCAATACTGGAAATATTTATCTATGCCTAGAAATTCAGAAGAGAGCTACCAGGCCAACTAACTCTAAGAGATCCATATTTGTGCCCATTTCAAAGAAAACTGATCCAACACAATAAAGTTATTGAACTTTATCATTGATATCACATACAAGTAAAGTTTTGCTGAAGAGTATTTAAAAACTATTAAAGCAGCATATCAAAAGGGATATGCCAGAAATCCAAGCCAGGTTCACAAGAGAACATGAGACAATATTAGTTGAATCTTGATTGAAAGCAAGGAATATCAGAAAGATACTTATCTGTGTTTTATTGACTATGTAAAAATATTTGACTGTGTGGATGGAAAACATTGCAAAGGATGAGAATTCTTGAACACTTAGTTGTGCTCATGTGGAACTTGAATATAGACAAAGAGGCAGTTGTTCAAATACAGCAAAAAGATGCTGTGTGGTTTAAAATTTAAAAAGGAGGTGTCTGGGGTCTATCCTTTCACTATACTTATTACACTTGTGGACTGAGCCAATCATCTGAGAAGCTGGATTCTATGACGAAGAATGCATTATGTAGCTCAGATGAAAACTCATGAACAACTTGTGACAGGCAGATGACACTCATTGCTTGTTTAAAATGAAGAGAACTTGAAGCACTTAGTACTAAAGATCAAAGACTATAGCCTTCAATATAGATGATACTGCAACATAAAGAAAACAAATTTGGGTTGGGGAAGAAAAGGGAAAAAGTTTAAAAAGAGGAAGACAATAGTATTGGGGAACAGGGCACTATCTACTGGGGAGTGAGGTGGGCATTGTTTATGTCTCCAGGGAAATGGGAGAGTGCAGACCCCACAGAGGCATGCAAACCTCCAGGACAATGGAACCACATGGAGCAACTTATGCACAGAGAGGTCTAGAGGGGCAGCCTAAATCAGAGCCAACTAACATTCCCTATCCCCACCCCACTCCCTCCCTACCCAGAAGATAGTTCTACAGAGAACAACACTGAATCTACAGATTGGGGAGGGAAGACAGCCTGCCATGCCCATATAGAAGGGAACCAAAAGGAATAAGGAAAAGGGAAGGACTAGGCCCCCTACTGGCACACCAAGTCCTGAGGATGATGGCCCTGCACAGAGCTGCTAAGGCACAGAGAGGACTGTAAGGCTGACACAGCACGAGACATAATATGCCTCTGCTGAAGCATGCCACAACAGAAGAAAAATCAGGGGACACAAGGCAGGTTGTGAATCCAGTCTGACCAGCCACACAAGGGGGTGAACCAAGAAGGGGACATAATAGATCAGCAGTAGGAGCAAAGCAAAGCCTCAACCTCCCCTGAAGAGTTGCCAAAATAGATGTCAGGCTAGGAGGAGCATCTTCCAAAACCCCCAAAGATCTGTGGGGAAATAGTCACAAAGGTCAGGGGACAGACCTGGAATTATGTATGCTTTTTGTTTTTGCTAGATTTTTCTTTTTTCTCTCTTTATTCAATATTTTATGCTGTCTCTGCTATTCTTGTTTTGCCTACCAATGTAAGATAGGCATAGAAAGCCAGCCCAAGAAGAAAGCAATGGGACTGAAGTTTCCAGAGGGAAACTGGGGGAGGTGGGGAGGAAGGAGAAGTGAACAAACAATGCCATAAATGGGGGGCGGGGGGTGAGGAGTGAAAGCAACAATGAGGAGGAAGTAGAGATTGCAATAGCAATCTAGCTGAGAGGAGTTACTAGGTAAAGGAAACAGAGGAAAGATCTAAGAAGCAAAACTATAGA
Organism: Nesogale talazaci; assembly: GCA_004026705.1. Classification (NCBI taxonomy): domain Eukaryota; kingdom Metazoa; phylum Chordata; class Mammalia; order Afrosoricida; family Tenrecidae; genus Nesogale; species Nesogale talazaci. The sequence continues at coordinate 42,822 of PVJH01014332.1, forward strand.
GGTATAAACATAGGTGTGCACTTGTGTAAATATATTAACTCATAAAAATAGAAACATTGGCCAATGCACATATATTTATATGGTAATACACTGAAGAAGTGGATGCCCTTTGGGCCTTTGCTCAAGCCCTCCCTCAACACAAGAACACTTTGTTCTAATAACCTGGAATTCTGTGATGCTCACCCTCCCTGCACAATTGCTGAAGACAAAATAGGTGCATAAGTAAATGTGGTGAAGAAAGCTGATGGTCCCTGGCTATCAAAAGATATAGTGTCTGGGGTCTTAAAGGCTTGAAGTTAAATGTTCTAAGATATGAAACAATAATTTATCAAGAGGTCATGAGGGTGCGGGAGAAGGAGAAAAGAGGAACTGATACCAAGTGCTCAAATAGAAAGTAAATGTTTAGAAAATGATGATGGCAACATATGTACAAATATACTTGATAAAATTGATGGATGAGATATTTTTAATAGCTGTCAGAGCCCCCAATAAAGTGAATTAAAAAAAGAAGAATTTTGTTTTAGTTTATTCCACAATCAACACTCTCTATTAGAAGCAAAAGTCAAGGACTACATTGGACAAATCTGCACAAGAATCCTTAAAGTGTTAAAAAACAAATACATCACTTCAAGAACTAAGTTGTACCTGACACAAGCCATGGTGTTTTCAATTGTCTTATGCCTGTGAAAACTAGACAGTAAATAAGGAAGATCTAAGAATTGATGTGTTTACATTATGGTATTGAAAAAGAACGGTGAAGAGACTCCCAGAAGAATGAACAAATCATCTTGAAAGAAAGTCTAACCAGGATGCTTCTTCGAAGTGATGATGGTGAGACTTCTGTTGCCTACTTTAGATGCGATCTCTAGAGGGACCATTATCTGGAGAAGGATATCAGGCTTGGCTAAAAAGAAAAAGACCCTCCATGGTATGGATTGACACAAAGACAGCAACAATGATCTGAAAGATCCACTGGGCAGATGGTGTGGGAGTGGACAGTGTTTCCTTCCATTGTGCGTAGAGTCACTGTGAGTGGGACTGAATCAGTGGCACCCAATAAGCACAAAAGTGGTCTCTGTAGTTCCTTCTCCGCTTTTTCTTTCTCTTCTTCTCCTCAACTTAGCAACATGACCAAATCCCTTCTGATCTAACTAACCTTTTCTTTATCTCCATCACTTCTTTACTTTGTCCATTACATATCACTTCCTTTCTTGATACACAAAAGTATAAATTAATAGACTCCATTTATAGGAACGTTCCATTATAGGAACGTTAGAAAACATATAAAAGAGCAGGAAATAAATGAAAATGTAGGACACTACTGAATCAAGCTCCTGGCCGGAGAAGTTAGCTTTTAATGACAGAAAGAACTCCGTATCCTCCTATACAAGCATATCTTCATGTTACTGAACTTCTCAGGTATGACTTTTTGTTTTGTTCTTTACAAATTGAAGACTTGTGCCAATTTTGCTTAACATAGTCTATTGGTGTCATTTTCTGACAGCATATACTCAATGTGTGTCTGTGTGGCAGTCATGTGCTTATGTTAATTTTATGATTGAGATGTAGGGGTGGAGTCTGGCCTGTTAATCTGGAGATAGCCATTGAGTAGCCAATGAAGCCTCTATGTGGGCATGGCTTTCTCCTGAGACTTCTGTGAAATCTTGCGATATTTCCCTCGTGAAGATGAGACGCTATCTTCCCCAGTTGTTGGGAGTTAGTTAGAGAGATGATTAATCACGGACAAGACAAGCTGTCAGCATTCGAGAAGCTGGAGGAGCCGGCAGAGAGACCACACAGCTTTGCCCTGATGGAGCAAAGCTGGGGCAGCCAGATGGAGACCTCTGCCAGCAATGAATTGCTTCTGCTGTTGATGGACCCTGAACCCTGGAGGTGCCCTTCCAGCACCGGGATTCTGCACTCACTGACCTGTGACTTCCTGAGTCGTAAGAAGACTTTATAGACTGATTTCGGGCATATGGGTTAATACCGGACTTATGACTTTGAACTGGACTGGGCTGGGCTGCTTCCTCCATTTCCCATTCCTTTTGTATATAAACCTTTTACTTATATCGATTTGCATGTCCTTGAATTTGTTCCTTTAGTCTACCCGGACTAACACAGTCTGTGACATATTTTGATAATTTATACAGCATTTCAACTTTTTCATAATGCTACTGTACACTTAATAAACTATAGTATAGTACAACAATAACTTTATAATTATAGGGAAACAAAATATTAATGTGACTTGCTTTATTGTAATACTCATTTTTTTTCTTTTGGGGGGGACATCACTGCCCTCTGGTGGTCATGGGAGCCACCCAGTGCTGCTCCTGAGAGCCACCACTGGATTTGAACCACCAACCCCACAGGCAGCAGTCCCGCACTCAGTCACTTATGCCACTGGGGCTCAGCCCTGTAATATTTTATTGGTGGTCTAGAACCCAACCCACAATATCTCAATGTATCCCAGTATAATCCCAACATATAAACATCATCACTGCCAATAGTTTGATATACTATGCACATATACACACAGTACAGAATACAGCATATATTTTATGAGTAAAATGAAAAGATATATATGTATATATACATGTTGAATGTTTTTTAAAGTAATTCATGCATCTTATAAAAATTCAAATAGTATCTACAAGTATGAATTGTAATATAAAATACCTTTTTGTGTTATTTTAATTTCACATAGATATAACTACTATTAAAAGATCTCATACAGTCTTCTAAAAATCAAAGAATTATATAATTTAGAATTATATAATTACACACTGTTCTGAAGTTAGCTTTTTTCATTGAATGGTATCTTGTGAAGAGCTTTCCGATTTGCACCTATTTTATCTGTTCATTTTTTAAGCAATTGAAGAATAGGAATTCCAGAACACTTAATTTTCCTCATATGAAACCTGTATGGGGGTCTAGGCAGTGATTCAAACACAAGCAGGTACAATACAGTTTTTTACATGGGAAAAGGTATGCAGCAAGGCCGTATCCTTTCACCGTACGTAGTGTGTATGCTGAACAAATAACTCAAGAAGCTGTATTTTATGAAGAAGAATATGGCATCACTCTTTTAGGAAGACTCATTAACAACCTGTGTTATGCATAGGAAGCAATCTTATTTGCTGAAAATAAAGATGACTTGAAGGGCTTATTGGTGCGAGTCAAAGACTACAACTTTCAGTATACGTTACATCTAACAATAAAGAAATCAATAGTCTTACAACTCTATTAAACAAAATCCTGATGGGTCAAGGGAAAAAAAAAAGAAATTGCCAATTATTTCATTCTCCTTGGATCAATAATCAACATCCATGGAAGCAAAAGTCAGGAAATCAAACAACTTCTAAAAGTCAAGTTGTCACATTAGTGGCTAAGAAGCATCTGACCCAAGCCACTGTCTTTTCAATTGACTCTTATGTAGGAGAAATCTGGACAAAGGACAAAGAAGCCTGACAGATGTATGCATTTGAACTGTGTTGTTAGAGAAGATTCTGGATTAGATTATAGACTTTCAGAGGAAAGAATGAATACGCCTTAAAATAAATACAACCCAAATGCTCCTTAATCGTGAGATTAGCCAGACTTTGGCTCATTTACTTTGGACACATCATTAGAAAAAGAACATTGGATTTGATGTTCAGCAAACATGAAATGAGATCAGGATTATCCGTATTGAGAGAGATCGTGTCATGCAGTGAACTCAAACATGATGTCAATCATGAAGATGGCTCAAGATCAGGTGACGTTTCATTTTATCATATGTACATAAGGTTGCCATGAGTCACAGGCCATTTGATGGCACTGTGGCATTCTGTTGAATGACTGCATTATAATGTATTCAATCAGTTGCACATTGATATTCCCTACAAATTGTACATACCCGAAGGAAAAATTTGAAAAAAATATCCAACCCAGTTGCCATTGTATAAATGTGAATCCCCCCCGGGGTCAGAGAGAACAATCTTCCACAGTTTATTCAAAGCAGATGCTCTTGAAGCCAGATCTTCTATCAGTCTTCTATGTACCTCTGGGTATCTTCGAACCACCAACCTCTTGCCTGCAATTTGATCCATGGAGTGACTCACAGAGAGAGATATTGAGAACTTATTTCCCTTTGTCCTCTGGCCCAATGCTTGGCAGGCATATGAAATAGCTCCATACATATTACTGAGTTCATCCTTCAAAAAAAAAAAAACACGTCTATAGGTACTTATGTGTGCCTCTGTGTCAAAGTCAGGATCTGAGAATTGTAGTGCTCATCTTTTCACCCCTTCATTGCAGACACAATTCTAATAGGAGAACTTGCTTCCCGGCCAGCAGTCAGACTAGAGAATCTAAATCAACAAGGAGGGAGTGGGGTTTGTTTCTCGAAGAGAATATTCAAAACAGCAATAAATAAGGTCCTAGCAAAGATGAAATAAAGAAAATTAGAAAAAGCTGAGAAGTCTGGAGCTATTTGCTGTACTTGATGCTCTGTGAAGGACCCCACCAGAGGATGATCAGATCATACTCCTCATACTCTGAGGTCAAAGGCTGAGAACTAGATCATGTTCCTAGGCGCTAACAGAAAAATGTTACCGAGCATTTGAGTGGAAACATTTAGATTTTCTTTTATAGACATGTCATCATATCCAAAGTTTAATAGATGGGGAACTGTTAGTATGCATTTTTTATTCATTGTTATTTTTAGTGAACACTCACTTTGTCCCTGTTTTTAATTTTAAAGCAATGAATTAGAACATTTTGTCTTGCTCTCTCTCTCCTTAAAATAGCCCGCCCTCTAATAATGAATTACTTTTGCGGTCCTCCACTAAACTTTTTCCAGAAATTGAACCACCTCTCTGAGAAGTACAAAGAGGCAGACACTCTTCCTACCCATTCCAAACACCACGCCACCCGCCAACCCCCCCTCCACACACCCCTTTCCTAAGCAGGCGGCAAGCCGAGGAAGTTCAGGAAAGAGGGCTTTCTGGGCTTCAGTCCTCTTCCCACAATGCCTGCTGGTGGCCTGCGGGCCTCCTGATGGTGACATTCTGAGTACAAGCCGCCTTTGTCAGACTCCACATTTACAGGAAATAAACACCCAGGAGTCACTAGGGTAACGGACACAGAAGTACCAACGCACTGCCACCGAGCAGTTTATCCAAACACTGCCCAGAGGAGCAGTGGAAGGAAGCCTGTCTGCATCCCCAGGGCAGCACACCATGCAGTCCTGGCAAGCTCGCTGTTTGCAGAGTGTAGAAACAGCTGTCTTGGCCATCCAGTTCTTAGTTTCTTTGGCCAGAATCCTTACACAGAGCTCTGTGCCTCCGGCACCCAAAGTTTCCAGTCACTCAAAGATCAAGCCGTGGCTCGCTGCAGCCTCCCCTAGCTCAGCTTCCCGGGGCATCCGCCCCCCTGACCTCCTCCCCCACAATCCTTCATCACGTTGATCATCAAACTGAACCCTAGACTAACTTAGGAGTCTGAGGTGGAGATGGCTTAAATATTTCTTAGAACGGCATGAATGCTAACAGCGAAATCGTTTCATAAAATCTTTTGAACTCGAATTATGGTTTTAGTTGCAACATTATTAGTAACTGAGCACAAGTCGTTTTATTGCCCCTTCTTTCCCCCTTCTTTCTTTAATTATCATTTCATTGTCAAGAAAAAGCACCACACCCTTAAAATTTGACAGAATCAGCAGCTATGAAAATGCCAGCAGCAATAAACACAACGTGAGCTTCGAGCCTGGACAGGCGGCAGCCGCCGTGTCATTGGAAGCATCGTTGTCATTGAGTAATCATGAGCGCCAGCTCCAGAATTCATTGGTAGTTTCAAAAGTAAATTATCAAAGCATTTTATGGATACATATGAAATGGTCTTATGAAAATGTTGTTGTGATAGCTAATCATAAAAGGATATTTTAATTTTTTTTAGTTTTGCTAAAAAAAAAAAACTACACAAAAATTGTATAGCTAGTCATTTGGGTTCACAATGTACTCCCCTAAGGATGGCACTGCAGCCAGGGTGGCTTGCTCCTTCACTACCTCCCTTTCGCCTTCTGAGCCCCACCAACGGAGGGGAGGGGCTGATGAACTCCTTGGGGTCCACCCAGCTTCTGATGACTTGACCTTACTCTGAAAAAGTCATCTTCATTCTTCCCAAAAAATCCACCCTTCCTTCTTTGCCAGAACCCTGTGTAAAGCTACTGCGCTGGCTGCTGGATTGTTGGTCATCAGACTTTCTGAGCAGACAACATCAATGAAGGCTGTGTTGGGAACAATACACAAGGGAACTCATGTGCCCCCACAGGGAGGTGCCCCAAAGCCCAAACAAGTCCTTCAAAATTAGAAACACAGCCGTGGCTTGTTCTTTAACTTATTTGGATGTTTTCTGAGAACTAAGAGTTGTGTAACTAGAAGCTTAGGCCCAACAATAAATACTTTTTAAAAAAAGCTAGGGAAGCAAATTAAGTTCATCCACACTATCTGTTCAGTTTTAGAGGCCTAGAACATTGCATATTCTTTTTCATATTTCTCAACTAGTAGCAACTGAAAGTCTTAAAAGTTCCCAGAGTGTGGTGGTTACATAATCTGCTGTCAATCTGGGCCTTGAGAGGATTAAGAGTAAAGGGGTGCAGTCTGGTCTGTCAAGCAGTCCATAGCCATTGAGGCCTCTGTATGTGGTGATGGACTTCTCCTGAGAATTCTGGGAACTTCTGGATTTCCTCCTTGCAGGCAGGAGAGACTTTTTCTGCTCACTGCCTGTAAGACATCCCTGAGAAGATGGACCTCTCCTGATGCGGCCCTGAGAACTGGAGGAGCCACAGGAAGACCCCTGTCATCACTGAGATACTTATACCACCACTGGATCCAATCGACTTTGCATCCACTGGCCTGTGATCACCCTGCATTTGGCATCATTGCATGTACCTCATGAATCTGAGGAGGACTTTATAAATTGGTATTGGACAAATGGCTAATACCAGACTTACGGATGTGATCTGGGCTGGGTTGAGATGTTTTCTCAACAGTCAATTGTTCTTATATATAAACCTCTTTCTTATATACATGTGAGTGTCTTAGTCTAAGCAGACTAAGACTCAGAGATTAGAAGATACCTTTAGAAAACATGTTCACTGGAGGACCAGCATATGCTTCGTTGGGAAAGAGCTCACAGAAAGGGCAGAGTGGCAAACATGAGAAATGAGAGGGGACCAAAGGACAAAAATACAATGTGATGTCTACTGCCAGTAAAATTAAAATTGGCCAAGAATGCTCCCTGTTTCGTAGCTTATTACCTCCAGTTATGGATGGGGAGCCCTGGTGGTATGATGGTTGCTTACACTTTGGGCTGCAATGTGCAAGGCCAGCTGTTTGAAACCACCTGCCACTCCCAGGGAGAAAGACGGACAAGCGGGGAACTTCCGGTTCCCACATCTACTTACACTCCTGGAAACTTACCGGGGCAGTCCCACCCTCTCCTATAGGGTTCCTATGGGTTGACATGACTTGATGGAAGGGCCATTTTGGTTTTGCTATGGATTGGATTGCATTCCCTCACCTTCGGCCCCAATCTAAAAAGTATGCTGACATTCGATCATACCTGTGAGTAGGATCTTGTGTAGGGATTTCAGAATGCTATTCATTTGGTCAATATGAGCTCGTGCTGGTATCGAGTGGGTCCTAATCCTACATGGTTGGTGTTCTTATAAAAAAAGGGGGGGTAGATTCACAAATACAGGGAGACAGGTAGGATGGACGGCCACGTGACCATGAAGGTAGGTAGAGGTGCAAGTCAAGGAATGCCAAGGATTGCCAGGAGCCTCCAGAAGATAGAGAGAAACCTGGGATAGCATCTCTTTCAGAACTCTCAGAAGAAACAAAACCAAAATGATAGTGCCCTTGAATCAATTGCTTCGGTTTCTCAATGACTCATTCCATCGACAGACCTCATCTGACAAGAAAATCAAGATGTCAGTAGGCAAAAAGCTACAATTGAATGTATTTGTCCAAAATGTTTCATTCCTTCATGTAAAAAGGTTAAGGACAAAGTTTGCAAAACTATCCAAAAAAGAAAGCACAAACAGAATCTATTCTGGAGTCTAGACTTTCATCACGTACTATGGAGAGAAATATGAGGGGGAGTGGGTGGGGACAAAGAAGGCAGCATGATAGGTGAAAGAGACCAAGATGGATGAAGGGTATGAAGAGACTGAGCCAGCAAAGCTAATGTTAAATGACTGTAAAAGAGAAATACTTACTGCCAGAATAGACACTCTGACCAGGGGGAAAGGGCCACGGAGAAACAAAACACAGAGACCCAGGGAAGATGGAGCTGGATGGTCAGCTCTAAGTACCACATGGGTCTGTTTGCTTCTTGCTGCTTTCACTAGAGCCTAGCACGGTGCCGGACACAAAGTCGAGACTTCCCGACCTTCCCTCAATGTCATTGTTGCTGACTGAACACTTGAGCATGAGAGGAAAAGAAGCACAGCGCAGGCAACAGAGAGGAGAGTTTGGAGTCAGTATAAACCTGGGTGGACTTGATCCAGCTCTTGGTTCTGTACTTTCTGATAGGCATGATCTTGTGTAAACTTTTTCCTAATTTTATGATTCTAATGCCTCAGCCTCATGAAATGGAAGAATGAGCCTATACTCAGGTATCCAGACCACTCTTGATGCTGTGCTTTGGGGTGCAGGGCTGTGTCAATAAAGACGGAGTCCTGGCTTTCACAGCTGGCTGCCTCGCTGGCCAGTAACCAGCTCTGGAAGAAACCTGGAAGTCGTCTGGAGGAAAAGGGCTTGCTCCTCCCCGTCTGCTTCCTATTTCTGAGTCTGTTATTCCTGCAAAGCCTCTCCACCCTGACAGCAGATGTTTATTTTGCTATAGGAGTCATTGAAGCCAAATCGCAGATTTTCCAACACCTGCAGCTCTGACTTTATGGCTCCCCCCTCATCCCCTCAAAGATCCCAGCCCGGGCAGAGATCTGAGGGAGCAAATGGGCCATCCCCTAAATTCCCATAATTCAACACTCTTTCCTTTGTTCCTTTAGCCCTGGCAGTGTCCTATAGCTGTTACCTCCTTGAAACTTTAGGGTCCTCTCTTTACCTTCTAAGGAGTCCATGTGGCACAGGGCTGTGAGTAGGGCTGCAAACACCAGGTCAGCAGTTGGAAACCACCAGCTGTTCCTCTAGAGAAAGAGAAGTGACAGTCTTGGGAACACACAGGACAGTTCTCTGTCCTGTCCTAAAGGGTTAATCTGAGTCAGACATGACTCAGTGGCAGTGAGTTTGTTTTGTTTATCCTTTTAGTTACTGACATAAGGAGCTCTGTGGCACTACTGCTCGCCCCAAGCCTGCCAGTTCAAAGCTAGGTGGCTCCTCTGCAGAGGGAAAGACCTGGCAATCAACTCCTGCAAAGAGCACACCCTATACAAGCCTAGGAGCTGTCCTGCCGTATCGTACGGGACCGCTATGAGGTCCAAATACTAGCAACAGCACTTTCTTCCTTCTTAACTTCATGCTTACTGAAACCCAAAGCCACACTCACAGCCATCAGGTTAATTTCAACTCTGCGGGAGCCCAAAGGAGAGAGCAGAAGGGGCCCTGTGAGTTTCTCAGGCTGGAAATCTTTGCAGGGGTAGCAGCCCAGTGTGTAGCCCGCTCCATCAGGGCTCCTGTCTGGTCTAGTAGGGTTCCTGTTTCCTGAGTAAACCCTATAAAAGCCAGAACTCAACAGGGCTGGATTGTTTTTCCAGGTCTCCCAAGTTCTCCACCTTTGACAGGAAGAGTCTTAACAAATTTCTACCACCATTAAAAAATACACTTCACTTTAGTTTTGAGTGTTCCTTCCACAGGCTTGTTTTCTTTTTCTTTTTAAATCATTTTATTGGGGGCTCGTACAACTCTTATCACTATCGATACATCCATCCGTTTGTCAAGCACGTTTGTACATCTGTTGCCCTCATCATTCTTAAAACATTTTCTTTCTACTTGAGTTCTTGGTATCATTTTTCCTTCCCTCCCTGCTTCCCCCTCCTTCATGAACCCTTGATAATTTGTAAATTATTATTATTTTGTCATTAGCTCCGTGTGATTAACTCCCCCTTTTTTAATCCCATCTTCCCTCCACCTTCCTGGTATTGCTGCTCCTACCACTGGTCCTGAGGAGTTCATCTGTCCTGAATTCCCTGTGTTTCCAGGTCCTATCTGTACTAGTTTACATCCTCTCTTGTCTAGCTGGATTTGTAAGGTAGAATTGGAATCAGGATAGTGGTGGGGTGGGGGTTGGGCGGTGGAAGTATTACAGAACTAAAGGAAAGTTGTATGCTTCATTGTTGCTACACTGCACCCTGACTGGCTCCTCTCCTCCCTGCAACCCTTCTGTAAAGGGATGTCCAGCTGTCTACAGATGGACTTTGGGTCCCCACTCCTCACTCCCTCTCATTCACAATGATATGACTTTTGGGGGTACTTTGATGCCAGATACCTGATCCTATTGACACACCTCATGGTCACACAGGCTAGTGTGCTTCTTCCATGTGGGCTTTGTTGCTTCTCAGCTAAGATGGCAGGTTCCAGTTGGTTGCTCAGGCCCAGCAGCTTTTGGAGGTGAAAGTCCTGGTGGCCTGATCCTATAGAGATGACAGCCTAGGAAACCCTATGGGGTAATGTCACTCTGTCTCAATGACCCTAACAACAACCACCACCACGAAAACACGTGATATACAGCAGTATTTCTCATCTTCCTAAGGTCGCGACCCTTTCATACAGTTCCTCATGTTGTGGTGAACGCCCCAGCCATAAAATGATCTTCGTTGCTACTTCATCACTGTAATTTTGCTACTGTTATGAATCAGTGACCCCTGTGAAAGGGTTGTTTGACCCCCAAAGGGGTCACGACCCACAGATTGAGAACCTCTGATATGTAGAGACCTAGCAAAGCATTTAAACTGCAGTAATGCGAGAGATGACCCCGACAGAGTCAGTGAGCATGACTTAAACGTTAAAAGCCTTGTTAGCTTTAGACACAGGTAAAGTACCCATGTCAGAGAGCATATAACAGACTCCAGGACACCACTGATTGTCATGCACACCATTAACATTGCATATCACTAAGAAAATGGAACATTATTAGCAATTAAACAGTGGCAGGTTATGGATTATAATGTTCAGTCTTACACTAGATATATGAAAATATGTGTGTGGTGGGGAGAAGGGAACTGTGTCTTAGAATGGAAATACAGTATGAGGATTGAATCATGTGGCACTCATATACTCGTGTCAATTTCATGATTGGGAGTATAGGGGTGAAGTCTAGCCTGTCAATCTGGAGCTAGCCATTGGGACCTCTGTGTGGGTATAGCTTTCTCTTGAGAATTCTGGGAAATCTCATGGAATTTTCCCCTTGGAGATGAGAGACTCATGGCTCAATCTCTTGAGGATGCTCTACTGACAAGACACAAAGCAGCATGCTGATGGACCCTGAGCCCTGGAAACTGGAGGAGCCATGAGGAGACCCCTGTCAGTGCTGAGATGCTTCCACCACCACTGGATACACAAGACTCTGCACCCACTGGCCTGTAATTGTCCTGATGTTGTTGCACATTCTTTGTGAGTTGGAAGAAGACTTTATAGACTGGTATCAGACATATTGGCTTATATCAGATTTATGACCTTGGACTGACCTGGGTTGGGATGCTTTCTCAATGTTCCATTCCTCTTGTATATAAACCTCTCCCTTATATACATATGTATGTTTGTGAATTTGTTTCTTTAGACTACCTGGACCAACACAAATCATTATGAATTTAAGGTAAAACTGGGATGGATGGTTACACCAACAAGTCGCCCCAACTGATGGAGATCCCAGGCACAGAAAGCGAGAAAAAAACACTGTGCCATGTCTAGGATTAGTTGAGGCTTGAGCAGCCGTGATTCATTGTGTTTTCATGGTTTGCTCTCAGAAGTGGACTGACATCCCTGTCTTTCTAGTCATCCATGTCTGGAAGCTCTGCTGAAACCCATTTAGCATCACGGCAACATGCCAGCTTCTGCTGACAGATGGGTGGTGGATGCGCCAGAGGCACATTGACCTGGAAATGAATCCAGGCCTCTGACCTGGGAAGGAAGAATGCTCCCCCAGAACCTTCAGTACTGCAGGCTAGGTGTATAGGCATTTCTGGCCCTGGATCTATGGTACAAAAGTTAATAATCCAGACACAGAGATACATAGACAGATATTACAAAAGGTAAAGAAAGATAGCATTTTCTGTCCCTGTATGAAATCAGTTTATTCTAGGGTCCCTGTAGAAACCAAGCATTAGAAATTGTCCCAGCATCCATCATGCATCTGGTTTAATCTGCCTGTTTTAACCAAGTGCTTTCTTCCTTTGCCCAGGAAAGTCTTTCAATTTTGTGTACAAAATAACCTATCATAGGAGTCACTGGCAAATCTAAGGTTTGCTTTCCTCTCAAACTGAGAAGGAATGAGAACCCGTAGTGGAAAGTTTCCTTGCACTTTCATCCGACTGGTGGTCTGAACTAAACTTACACTGCATTCAGAACAGTCAGTCAGTTTTCATGCGTCATACTTAAAGCTTCAACCCAATTATGTTTTTTTGGAGTATGGCTACGATCAGAAAAACAAGGAATGTAAAAATAACACCTTATGAGTCAATGTATTTCCTGCCCAAAATAAGTTCTTACTCTAGCTGGCCCCGAGCAAGCCCAGTCACCTTGGGAAAAAGGAGTCTGGGATCAACTCCATGGCTGCAAACTTAAGACTTGCTGGCTCTGTATCAAGTCACGGACTACAAAAGATGTCTGAGTTGCTGGGGCAGAGGGAGGGGAAGGGGGTGAGGAGAGAAATGAATGGGGCTCTGATTGCCAGGTAATTTGAAGGAGAAAGGAGAGAAGACCAAATGACAAATCTTCAGAAGGTTGTTTTTTTTTTAACATCCAGGATAGATTTTCTGGACAGATAGAAGGGACTGCAGTCTGTCCATTCCCCAACTCTCCCTACCTCCAAGCCCCCACCTCTGCAACCTAATCTGAAGATAGAAAAAAGTATGGCCATGTCTCTTGTAAAGTTGTATGCTCTCTGCCAATATCACATTAATAACGTGTGCTACATTTTTCTATCTTAACTTCCAAACTTCTTGACACGAAAAGTCAGGAAACATCCCCTCCAACTTGTGAGCATGTGGAAATGGGGGAGGACATGGACTGTAGAACAAGTGGGAGAAAGGGCTTTATGGAACACGGGAGAAAGGCTGCTGGCTTTTTCACCCAGTGAAATGCCTTGGCCTAGTCAGGAAAATACAAGTAAACATTTTCTGGTATTCTTTGCTTTCAACAAAGAGTCATCTGACATCAGCAGATGTCCAATTCTGTATCTGGCCTGAAGCTCTGGCAGCTCGCTGTCAATGTACAGCTGCAACCATTGTTGGATGATCTTCAGCAAAATTTGACGTTTATGTGAAATCAAGGATATTTCTCTATGATTTGAGCATTCTGTTGATTCACCTGTCTTTGAACTGGGCACAAATATAGGATCACTTCTAGTCAATTGGCCAAGAAACTGTCTTCCAAATTTTCTGATAGAGATGAGTAAATTCTTCCAATGCTTCATCCGTCTTTTGAAAATTGTCAATGGGCATTCCATCAATTAGTTGGGCCTTATTTTTAGATAATGCTTTCATTGGAGCTTGATTTTCGTCCTCCAATTCCATTAGTTCTTGCTTATATGTTATCTCCTGTAAGAGCAAACAACTTCTCATAAAAACACAACCACACCAATGCAAAGCACTAAGAGTGTGCAACAGAGCGTAGAGTCACAGATGGAGTGCCAAGGATATACTTTGGGGTCAGGGTATTGGCACCCCATCCGAATGAACCAGGGGTCACTCTAGGAGGTCAACTACAGACCTTGAACTATATACAGCTTCTTATATTGCTATTATTTTTATTATTCTGTTACATATTGAATAGTACATTGAGGGAGTTTCTTGCTGTTGATATCATTGTTTTATTTGCTTAAGTTGCTACATTTTAGGAGACCTTTCTTGTACATATTGCTACCTCTACAGGTCTATCTAGACAAGATAGACTGCACAAAGAGGTTGGAGGCAAAAATTGCAGGACTGATGGCTCCAGGGTAGGGGACATTGAAGAGGGGGAGGAGGGGAAAAGGTGGTGATGTCCACCAGCCCAGGAAAAAGGGAATAACAATCGATACAAATGCAGGGACAAGGTGGGTGAGAGAAGGCCAATAGGGATTGATTAAGACTAATGTAACAGAGAAAAAATACTGAAACCCAAATGGAGAGTGAGCATGATAGTGGGACAAGAGGGAAGCAAATGGAAATAGAGGAAGGAACTGGGGGATAATGAACATTTATAGAGGTTCAAATACAGGTATGTACATAGGGG
>PVJH01014333.1:0-57233 GCA_004026705.1 Nesogale talazaci
TGTTTTCAAGAAGTCTAGGAGATTTAATATTTGCCAAACATACTGAAATTTCAGGAGGACTGGTTAAAAAAAAGGCACAGACCTTTTCATTTCTATCTACTTGTTTTGGGTAATATTTACTACACTTAGTAGGTATGTGAGGAGGCTAATAGTTTTTCATTGGACATAAAGTTCTGATCCCAAGTTCAGGGACATAATTGAACATAAGAAGCGTGATCATATCTGATCAGAGCACGCAGGAGCAAATAAAGGAGGAGGAAGAGAGAGGGGAACACATCCTGGCCCCCCAAATCCTGATGATTATGCTCCTGCTCAGAGCAGCCCATGCACACAGAGAACCATGGTACCGCCCCCCCCCCCCCCCCCCCCCGTGAGAAATGAAATCCTTGGGGGACAACACTATAGACACAGTGAGGGAATTGAGCCTGATCTGACCACACCAAACTGAGGAAAACAAACACTAAAGACATGCAACACAACAGCAAGGGGAACAAAGCAATGCAGTCCCGGAGGAATACCAAAAATAGACTGTGGGACCAGGGTATAGGACCCCATCATACTCAACTGGAAAACACTCCTAAAGGTAATAAAGATACATTGAATTATTTATAGGCTTCTCTTCTCTCTCTCTCTCACTCTCTCTGGTGATTTTGTTTTGCTCTCTTGTTTTTGTGCATATTATTATCGCGGCAGGTCCCAAGAGCAAAGGTCTATATAAGATAGGCAGGAAAAACAATCTGCAGGAGAAAACAATGGGCGAGGGGGTCAATGGCTGTGGGGGAAGGGGGAGACAGAAGGAGGGGAAAGGAAGTGAGTGTTAACAAACCCAGGGACAAGGGAACAACAACAAGTTATTCAAAATCGATGGTGAAGAGTATATAGGAGGCATAGTAGTGTTTGATCAAGGGCACTGTAACCCAGAGGAATTACTGAAATCCAAATGACAATGTGATAAGAGGAAAGTAAAAAGAAAGAAAGGAAAGAACTAGGAGGCAAAGGATATTTATAGAGATATAAATACAGGTATGTACATATGTAAATATATTTATATATGATGATAAGGAAATAGATCTATGTATGTTTATTTATACGTTTAATATTGAGGTAGCAGATGGACATTGGGCATATACTCAAGTACTCCCTCAATGCAAGAACACTTTGTTTTATTAAACTGGTGTTCCATGATGCTCACCTTCCTGACACATGCACTGAAGACAAGTCGAGTACACAAACAAATGTGATAAAGAAAACTGATGGTTCCCGGCTATCAAAACATGTAGCACCTGGGGTTTTAAAGGCTTAAGGTAAACAAGTGGCCATCTAGTTCAGAAGCAACAAATCTGTGTTCCAAATGGAAGAAGCACACCAGCCTGTGTGATCACGAGGTGTTGATAGGATCGGGTATCAAAGAATAAGAAAAACCATATCATTATGAATGAGGGTGAGTGCAGAGTACAGATCCAAAGTTCATCTGTAGGCAACTGGACACCCCCCTACAGAAGGGTAATAGAGGAGACAAGTCAGTCAGGGTGCAGTGTAGCACCCATGAAACAGACAACAGCACTCTAGTTCTTTAATGTTTCCTTTCCTTCCCACTATTATGATCCCAATTCTGGTTAGACTAGAGCATGTACACTGGTACAGATAAGAGATGGAAACACAGGGAATCCAGGACAGATAAATCTCTCGGGATCAATAATGAGAGTAGCAATACTAGAAGGGGAAGGGGAAGCTAGAATAAAAAAGGGAAATCGATCACAGTGATCTATATATAACCCCATCCCTGGGGGATAGACAAAGAAAAATGGGCAAAGGGAGACATCTGTCAGTGTAAGAAATGAAAAAAATAATTTATGAATTATCAAGGGTGCCTGAGGGAGGTAAGGTTGAGGAGAGAAGGGAAAATGAGGAGCTGATACCAAGGGCTCAAGTAGAAAACAAGTGTTTTGAGAATGATGATGGCAGCAAATGTACAAATACATTTGACGCAATTAATGTATATGTATGGATTGTGATAAGAGTTGTACGAGCCCTCAATAAAATGATTTTTAAAATAAAAAGAAGATGAGTCAAGGTTAATTTTGGGTTAAATTAAGGTTGTGGGACTTTTTTGGTCTTGGGATTATTGGGTAATGTGAAATTTATCCTTTTAAAAGTAATTATGGAATGTCCCCTTTCCCCCATGAGAAGTGAAGGTATGCAAACACACTTGGATTTTCTCAGCATCTTTCTGTTGTGATTCAAGTATAGCCAGTGAATTCCAAGGCTAAAAAAAAAAAAGGAAATAAAAACTAGAAGCATTTATACCAGCTTCTAATAAGCCAGCATATGAAAACAGCATTCAGTAGATTCTGACACATTCCCTGCTCCCATTCTAGAGTCATCCTGGTTATGCTCTTTGTCAGCACCCATGGAGAGCTTATTTCTGCTGCATGGGTTTTGTCTTATTTCCCTCACCACGTCATTTCAGTGTGGACCGTTTCTCACTTTTGTTTCTCTAAAAGAACATGAGCACAAATACTGTCACTGTGGGGCTGAGCCCCGGTGGCTTAGTAGTTGTGCACAGGACTGCAGCTCACTGGAATGAAGGTTCAATTCCTGCAGCGGCTCCAAGGAGCAAAGGCTGGGCTTCCTACTCCCACCACCAGAGAGCAGTGATTCTCAAAAAACAAAACAAAACAAAAATAAAGTGTCACTATGCCTGGCTTTCTCATCATCAGAGGAACATCACAGAATGGGGGACCAATGGAACCCAGAGATAGCGAAGGATGGTCTGAGCATGATGTGGGGTACAGAAAGATCAAATAACAGACAAGCAAATCTGCATCCTCTAATCAGAAAATGACCTCTTCCTAAGTGCCCAGCACTAAACATACATTTTACTGCAAAAGATAAACCCATCAAGTAGGTAGTATGACAAAAAAAAGCCCTGGTGGCTCACTGGTTCGACTGGCAGTTTGAACCCACCAGCTGTGGCCTGCTGTGTTACAAGGACAGCCTTGAGACCCAGTCTGTCCTATAGGATCTCCATGGCTTGGAATGTCATTTGACAGCAGTGGGGTTTGGGTTTGCAGTACTATGCACAATCACACAGTATCTACTCAGTCGAGGGCCCCGTCAACTTGCATTGTACAGAGCAACCTCTGGACACTGCCACATGAAGGTATGGAAGAAACCCAAATAGAAAGCAACAGTGCTTATGTTACCACAAAATCGTGCAACACTGATGACAGGTTTATGGGAAAGTGATCTTTCCCTCCCGTGAATCATAATCCTGAAAAAAATATGCAGCTAAAATCATGAACAGATGATTCTACCTACTGTATCTGCTTCTGTCTGAGAGGAAAGGCTCAAAGAATCACTCCTTAGTGTGGCCATCACCACTCCCCACCTCGTGTTCCATTATTAGCACTGCAGGCCTCCAACTGAGCTTGTCTCACTGTTCTGTTGAATAAAATGACTACTGGATTCAATACACATTGACAGGTCCCATGCTAGGCATTGGAAGTGTACAGATAAGATAGGTCATGACCCCATGTAGTTGATGATCTGAGTTGGGAACCAGACATGCAAAAAATATGAGTAGAACTGCCCCATGTGGTTGAAAAGACTGGACTCTTTTTTTTTTTTGTAATTTTGCATGGGTTGTCTTGTAATTTTGCATGTTTTTTAAAATAAATAGGAGCCATATCACTTCTTCTGCTACAGCAAATAATAAATAAGGCAGTAATTATAAAGGGACCCAAGAGCTTTTGTCACCCACACAATTAAAGAATGGAGAATGTGTTAGTCTGGGTAGGCTAGAGAAACAAATTCATAAACATACATATGGATATAAGGGAAAGGTTTATCTACAAGAGGAATGGAACATTGGAAAAGCATCCCAACCCAATCCAGTTCAATCCAAGGTCATAAGTCCGATAATGGACCATATGTCCAATACCAGTCCATAAAGTCTTTTTCCAACTCACGAGGCACATTCAATGACACCAGGCCAATCACAGGTCAGTGGGTGCAGAATCTTGCCTATCCGGCGCAGCAGAAGCATCCCAGTGCTATCAGGGGCCTCCCAGGGACTTGTCTGGCTTCAGAGGTCTGATTCCATCAGAGTAATCCCATGTGGCTTCTGTTCTGGTTCCTCCAGTTCCTAGGACTCAGGGTCTATGCTGCCATCTTGTCTTGTCAAAAGAATGTCTCCCAGGGACTGAGTCAAGTCTCCCGCCTCCAATTGGGAAATAACGCCAGACTTCCCAGAATTCTCAGGAGAAAGCCATGCCCACACAGAGGCCTCATTGGCTATGTCCAGATTGACAGATTAGACTCTATCCCTACACTCCCAGTGCTGAAATTGACCCAGATCAGTGACTGCCACAGAGAATGACCGTCGCCACCTCTGCTCTTGGATAACTTGTTCTTGGGATCCCTGCTTTCCTACCTACAGCAGTGGCTGCTCTCAGAACGAATCTTGGTCTTCATATGTTATACTAGTTGGGAGGCTAGTTTATTGGCTTGCTTTAATAATGGAGTCTAGAGAGTCCTACCTTAACCAAGGAAGCTGGACAACTTGTCTTTCCTTTCGACTTCATGCCAAAGTTTGTGAATGTTTTCTTTAACAAATTGCAGGTGATGAGGTAGAAAGGGCAGATGTGGACACACAAACAGAAGGGCAAAGAGGATGGCTCCCATACCACTAATGGATAGGAGACCTCCTGTGTTAGTCTGAGTTGACTAGAGAAACAAATCCAGAGACACTCATATGAGAGAGTTTTATATCCCAGAGTAATTATATATTAAGAAATCCCAGAAATCCCAGCCCAGTCCATATCAAGTCAATAAATTCAATATTAACCCATAAGTTCTATAGTAGCCCATATGTCTGATACGAATCCATAAATTCTTCTACAGACTCATGCATCACATGCCATGATGCCAAAGCAGGAGGATCATAGGCCAGTGGGTGAAAAGTCTTGTGGAAGCTTCTTGTTGGTCTGGCGCTCCATGTGGCTCCTTCTGCTCCAGGCTCTAGCTGCCATCAGAATGGCTCCATGTGGCTTGTCAGCAAAATGTGAAGCAGAGACAGGGTGTATCCTACCTCCCAGAATTGTCAGTAGAAGGCCACGCCCACACAGAGGTATCATTGGCTATGTCCTGATCGACAGGGTAGACTCCACCCCTTCTTGCAAGTTGACAAGAGGTTATGTAACTGCCACACCTCCCAAAGAGGAAAACCGCAAACAGTAGCATGACCACCATGTAGCTGTGAGGAGTACATGCCCTCCGTTTCTTCAGCAACATGGGCCCCAGGGCAAAAAGCTGGATGGCCAATGTCACCTTGATGAAGTCATTCAGGAACCAAGGCAGACCTCGGGACGCCTGGCTTACAGACGAAGGTGATCAGGTTCAAGGATCATGTGCTGTACACAATGGCAGGTTTGGCATGCCTAACTGCATGAAGACTGACATGCCATAGATACTGTCAGTGCTGATAGCCTGGGGTGAGAGGTGGGGGGGGGCATACATAAAAGTAATAAAACCCAGTCCATTCTTCAGGTCTGCCCACCTGGTCCACCTACTCTTCCTCCACCCTTCACTTCCATCAATGAGGGTCAACAAAGCAAGCCAATCAGTGAAGAAGCAGGGCTGATTCCCTCCCCCCACAGTGCACAGCTGCTGTGTCACCACACTATATTCAAACACCACATTCCAGTATTGGTGTTTCTGGGAATCAAAGTTTTTTCAGAGCTCTCCTGTCAATCACTGATCCACAAGGTCATCAGCAAGTGGCTCTTGCTCATTCAAGACCTTCTGCCTCCTGGCCTCGCTGGTGTGATAATGGTTGATCACACATTATCCTTTCCCTCAAACTCAGGAGGGTTCCATCTTTCTCACAGAAGTCCATGTGGTTCTGGATCTTGATGAAGTTTTGAAGTAAGACCACCTGGAAATTCCAGTCTGTGCTGTAGTTGATATTCTATCAACTTTCTCTTGCTTTCAAAAGAAGCTACCCTGGCTAGACCTGCCATAGATGAGTTTGTTCTCGAAGGCCAGACAGTACTGTAATTTTCTGCTTATGGTCTGGAAGGGATTCGTGGCGGGGAGGAGGGGGAGGGTTTCCCCGTCCGGGGCCAGGCTGTACTCTTTATCAGAGCTGATCTACAAGTCTTTTCTCCCATCAAGTGACTAGTGGATTCAATTCTCTGACTTCTGTGTGAGCAACCGTGTGCTTAACCAACTGCACCACCTTCTTTCTTATGCTCACCACAGTAACAAAGTAAAACAGAAATGGGAACCCTTCAATTGATAACAAAGCAGCAAAAAGCAAGCAAACAAACAAACAAACAAACAAAAAAACAAAGCAGAACATAATAAAAACTTTGAAAAAAATTAAGTGGACCAAAGGGAGCTCAATGATAGGATGCTAAATTTAGCCCAATTACATTTGCAATAATCCACTCTTCCAATGTACTCTGCTTGACAGCAAACCCACTCCCATCATTGGTCTATGATCTGAGGGAACTTACTAGGAGCTTTTAAATGTTACTGCCTCCCTTGTAAACCTAAGCCAAACGACCTGCTGTCACAGTGACCTAATGTGTTATAGTCAAGCTGTGTTTCCTAAGATTTTCAATGGAGGATTATTTTGGAGTAGGTTGCAATGAACCCCCAATTTTTGGATTAGCAGGTAATCTACCATTTGTGTCACACTGAAACCCTCTCTCCCCTTTACTGTGAAGAAATGAAAACCAAAGGAAATTAATTTAGCAGACCAAGATCTTCTTGGAAATATCTGGGACTCAAACTCAAGGTTTTAATTTAGTTATTTTAAAAATCAATTTACTGAGGGCTCCTGCAGCTCTTATCACAATCCATCTATCCATCCATTGTGTCAAGTACATTTGTACATATGTTGTCATCATCATTTTCAAAACATTTGCTTTTCTATTGAGCGCTTGGTATGAACTCCTCATTTTCCCCCTCTCTCCCCCTGAACTCTTTTGGTTTATTCCAAAACTACTTGTACTACCGACTTATATTACTTGAGAATACAGAAATAAACAGAGTTGAAAACAAAAGATATAAAAAAGAGGAAGATATGAAAACATTAAAGGTAACCTTGGTTTCAATGAAATTATTAGAGAACCACTTCCTTGATGACTGATTCCAACGGTCCTCATTTTTCCCCAGGTTCTTTGACCTTCATTTGATATTGACATACACTTTATAAATGATAATCAATTTCTACATATATAAAGTGGTTATTTAACTTGCAGCCTGTTCAGAGATATATCAGTTGATAGTGAATTTAATCGAACATGTGATGGTGTTGCTTAGTTCATGCTTTTTTTAGGGATACCAGTATTTTCTCTCAACTAGACTAGAAAATCGTTGAAGGGATATAGCATTTCCTTTTTCCTTCTTCCTTCTTTCTTTTCTTTCTCCTATGCAATTCCATGATGGCCAGGGTGAAAAACATGTTTCTGGAGTAGGAAATGAAATTTACCATCAGATTGTTTTAAAAATTCAGTTCATTTGCAATGAAAAAAATAATAAGTCTTATTATTATTATTAAAGTTTTGGGTTTGGAAAAGGAAACTCTGCTGATCAATTTCACTTGTTCTTAAGCACTAACTTGATATCTTAAATTTCTTGCATATTAAAGATAAACTCCCTGGCTTTTGAAATTTCAGAATCATGAAAACTTTAGGTTTGTGGGGCCACTGAAACGATGAGTCAAAAGTACTTTTGGTGTCTTTAAAGACTGCCACCGCACTTAGATGGCTGCTTGCTTTAAGAGAAGCCTTTGAGACTCCAGACACTTTCTTTTGATAGGTCAGACCCATCTGATTTTTTTCACCAGATCTTGCTAAAGCACCCATACCTTCAGTGAGCTATCCTTTCACGAGAGTCAATATTTATTTAGGAGGGCCGTATCATAAGAACTCATTGTTTTTAGGTTAGGGATAGGTAATAGAGTTTTTTTGTGTGTGTCAGTGTGGCTCCCACAGGAATATGTGGATGGGGCTCTGCTTTTCAATCAAGTCACAGCTTGATTAAAGGGCCACCACAATAAAAAGCCCTGACGGCTATCGAACAAGTGTGCCATCTGAGTCAGCTGCTCGGCCTCAAACATGTGCTGTGGTGGGCCATGCAGTGCCCTCCTCCACCTGGTCAAGGCAACCCCTGAAGCGAGGTGGACCCTGCTGTATTTGCTGCTGCTGTACCTCCAGCCTGCGATTTGCATAGCTATATCTGGAGGTTCCACCAGACCTGCTTCATCATGCTGTGCTCCTGGCCTCTCCTACACCTCACTTCAGCATCCTACTGTCTGCTTCCTTGGCCTTAAGCCTGTGGCTGCATGAGTTAGTATATTAACTGTCCCCTGGAAGTGAGCTGGACTCAGCGCTCTGTACTGATGTGTGGCCTAATTTGCTTTTGCATTCCTTTTTGCTATCTAAACCTACCCTTTTAAATGTGTATAATCATAAGTGTCCTGTTTTTGTTTTCTCTAGAGAACCCTGCCTAACACAGGCTACTATAAAGCATAAGCCCCCAATCCATTCAGGGATCTTTGACTTATATATGTTTCTGGCTAGCTTTAAAGACACCCTCATCATATTATAATAAAGAACATGGTAAATCATTTCCATGGGTATAAAATAATTCTACTCATAGTATCATTAGGTTAGACAATGGTATAGAGTTTAACATGGAAGAAGTACACCAGCATGTGTGATCCAATGATTGTAAATAATGCAATCCAAATATCGAGGAGGGAAAGAAAGGTTTCAGAGCATAAATTCAGAGCACCCACTAGGTGGAAGGTTCTGGATGACACTGGAAGCACAAAATCCATTCATAGGGTCCGCATGTGGATAAATCCTCTGGTGAATCCTCTCTGACCATAGTTCAGTGATGTCAATATACTTGTTATCAAATAAAGAGCATTATAAAGTCAATTAAAGCAGTTGTAGTTAGGTTAAAATCTAACATTTTATCATTTGATCTTCCACTTTGACTCATTTTGCAGTTGTTTCAGTTTTTAATATTTTCTGCTCTCTTTTCAATTGAGCTTTTCCTTTTTTTGGTCATGGTTGTTTTGTTTGTTGCTTGTTTTTCTTTTGTGTGATTTCTGTATATGAGATTCAGGAAAGATAGATCTACAGAGATAGTAACTAGATAATGGTTTCTTGGAGGTATGACGGGATGTTGAGGGGAAATGGGGAGCTAACAACAATGAGTACAAGGATGATGAACATGTCTTGAAATTGATGTAGTGATCATTGTGTGACTCAATATGAGTGAACTGTTAAATCATATGATATGTGAATTTATGCAAAAAACTATTTAAACTGAAATATTTGACTGTCAAATGTGAATTTTAGTAGTATGCCAATTATTCCATCTGAATCAAAATAAGATCAAATAACTATACTTAGATTTTTTTTATAAAAAGAAAGATACCTTATATTTCTTTAGAATCTTATTGAGCAACAAGAGATATGCTAGCTCTGTGAATTGATTTGTAATTTTATGGAGGGATCTTTCTTAGACTGTAAATAATTTCTTTTTATTATTATTAAAAGATCATTCTATTGGGGGACTCTAGCAACTCATAGCAATTCATACATCAATTGTATCAAGCGTATTTGTTCACATGTTGCCATCATTATTTTCTAGACATTCAGCCCTTGATATTAGCTCTTCTTTCCCCTCCTCCCATGACTCCTTGATGGATAATAAATTTTTATTATTTTCATCACTTACACCAACTGCTGCCTCCCTTCCTCACAGTTTCTGTTGTTCATCCTTGTGGTAGTTCAATAATCTGGTGCCAATTTGGGACTTGAGAGGATTAAGAGTGAAGGGGTGAAGTCTAGTCTTTCAATCAGGTCTTAGTCAATGAAGTCTCTGGGTTAGTGTGGCTTATCCCTGAGAATTCTGGGAACTCCAATATTTCCTCCTTGGAGGCAGGAGATTCTCTCTCTTGGCTTATTCCCTGAAAGACTCTACTGACAAGACAGATGTCACTATGCTGATAGATCCCTTGCTCTGGGAACTAGAGAAGCAACATGGAGACCACTGTCAGCACTGAGATGCTTACAACACCACCGAATCCACAAGACTTCCAATTTACTGGTTTGTGATCTTGCTGCACTTTGCTACATTGCATGTGTTTTGTGAGTCTGAAGAGGACTTTATAGATTGGTATCAGACATATGGACTAATATCAGACTTATAAACTTGATCTGGACTGACCTAGGGTATTGTGGCAGTCACCTAATCTGGTGTCAATTTGAGGATTAAGAGTATAGGGTTGGAGTCTAGCCTGTCAGTCTGGAGATAGCCACTGAGACCTCTGTGTGGACATGGCCTTCTCCTCTGAGAATTCTGGGAAATCTGGTACTTCCTTCTTGGAAGCAGGAGTCACTCTCTCACTTCCTTGGAGACTACTGATAATGTTTGCTGCCTGAGAGACTCGACTGACAAGGCTGCCTCCCTGTGAAATATCCCTGAGGAGGAGCTGCATAGATTTCCCTTGATCCAGCAAGAAACCTGGACCTAGAGAATCCACGCAAAGACTCCTGCCAGACTCCTGAAATGCTTTCAACACCACTGCATCCAAAGACTTTCTATCCACTGACTTGTGATTGTCCTGCATTTGGCTTCATTGCAATATACTTTGTGAGTCTGAAGAGACTTTATAGATTGGTATCAGTCATACGGGCTAATGTCAAACTTATGATCTTGGCCTGACCTGGGTGGGGATGTTTTCTCAATGTTCAATTCTTCTTGTATATACACCTCTCCCTTATATACATATGAGTGTATCCTTGAATTTGTTTCTGTAGTCTATTCAGATTAACACAGATATTTTCTCAACATTCAATTGCTTTTGTATATAAAGTCCTTTCTTATACACATATAAGTGTCTATAAATTTTGTTATTCTAGTCTACCCAGATTAACATAGTTTGCCTGGAGGAATGTGTGTGTGTGGCTATGCTTCAATTATTGTTATCAGTTTCTCTTTCTCCCCTTCTGGCATCACTACTCCCATTCCTGTTCCTGAATTCCTTGTGTCATGAACTCATCTCTTATCTGTACCTGTGCACATGATCTGGTTTCGCCTGCAGTATTGGGGTCATGATAGTGGGGGAGGGGAGTAAGGAAGCTTCAAGGAACTAGAGGAATATTGTTTTCATCGGTGCTTTACCGTGTCCTGACTGACTCATTCCTTCTTCTGTGAGGGAATGTCCCATTCTCTACAGAGTTTGGGTCTCTGCTTCCACCCCTCTTGTTCTCAAAAATGTTTGTTGTTTGTTTTGGGTCTTCTGATGCCTGTTACCTGGTTCCGACAACATCTCATGATCACATAGACTGGTGTGCTTCATCCATGTGGGCTTGTTGCTTCTCTGCTAAATGGACTCTTGTTTTTCTTCAAGTCTTTAAGACCCTTTGATAGCCAATCACCATGAGCTTTCTTCCACATTTGCTTATGTACTTATTTTTATCTTCAGCGATTGTGCAGGCAGGGTGAACATCACAGAATGCCAGGTTGTTAGAACAAATTGCTCTTGCATTGAGGGAGGACATGAGCCCAAAGTCTGTCCACAACCTCTGTGTATTGCCATATAAATATATGTGCATAGGCCAATACTTCTATTGTATGAATTAATATATTTACATATGTACACACATATGCTTCTACTCTATCCATAGCTTTGCTACCTAGATCATTCCTCTGCTTCCTTTTACTTTCCTTCTGCCCTACTATAATGCTCACTTTACTTCTGCTTCTTAGTAATTCCTCTCAGCTAAATAACTGTTACTCCAACACCTGTAGGTTCTCATATCATCCTCAATGCTGACTTTAATTCCCTAGTTGTTCCCCTGTCTATGGCATTGTTTACTCACTGCTTTCTTCCCCTGTCTTTTTCTCCCACGAGTCCCTCCAGGACCATTGGTCCCACTGCTTTCTATTTGAGTTTGCTTCACAAGCCTATTGTATATGAAACGGCAAACCAACATTAACAGAGACCAAACAGAAAGAACAAAATATTGGAAGAAAAAGAAAAGCAATATACATACTTTGGGTTCTGCATCGTACATCTCCCCACTGTTCCTAGGAAAATTCTGAGAACTGTAACTACTAACCTGAAGTCTATTTTGGGGTCTCTGAAGGGGCTTTGTGGCTTTTATTTGCTTCCATTGCTGATTTGTGATGTTCCCCTCTTGGTTCACCCCCTGCAGGGGCTTCAGGTTGGACTAACTCCCGCCGTGTGTCCCCAGTATTGTCCTCTGTCTTGGTATGCTCCAGGGAGGGACAACATGTTTTGAGCTGTTGGCCCTACAGTCCTCTCTGTGCCTTAGCAGCTCCACACAGGGACGTCACCCTCTCAGCATGGTGTGCCGATATAAGGTCTAAACCATCCCTTTCTCTTTTTCCTTCTTGGTTTGCTTCCATGTGGGCATGGCAAGTGGCCCCTCTGCCCAAACTGTAGGTTTAGTGTTGTTCTCTGTAGCACATACCTCTAGGGAGGGAGTCAGTTTGGCTCTGATTGGGACCAGCCTTATAGCCCAGTCTTTTTGTGAATTTCTCCATGGGGTTTTGTTGTGCTCAAGTATTGGTGCGCCATGGTGAGGTCTGCATGCACACTCCCAGTTCTGTGGAGCCATACCAATACTCCCTCCTCTCCACTGTGGGTTAGTGCCCTGCTCTCTCCATGTCATCATCTTCCCCATCCCCCTATCTTTCCTCCTTCTCCCCCACCCCTTTCCCATTCTTTGTGTTGGAATATGTAAATGCACCTCCCTGGGTTTGGTGTCATCTCCACTCAACTGCTTGTACCTCATCCTGTATAGTTTGAGATAAGTGGCTTTTCTCCTATACCTACTGTGCTGATACAACTTACCTCAGGGGACTCATGTTGCATTTGTTCTTTTGTGATTGGCTAACTTCGTTTAGTATACTTTCCTTTAACTCTTCATATGAAATGATGTGCATCAAGGGATCATCAGTACTTTTTAATGATGCATAGTACTTCATTGTGTGTATGTGCCAGAGTTTTCTAATCCACTTGTCTAACGATGGAAATTTAGGTTGTTTCCAAATCTTTGCAACTGTGAATTGTGCCACCATAAACATTGGAGCACAGATGACTGGTCATGTTTTATTTCTTACCTCTTCTGTGTATATGCCCAGTAAAGGGATGGCTGGGTCCTAAGGTAACTCAATTTTCATTTGCTTTTAATATCTCCAGATCACTTTCCACAGAGGCTATAACAATCTACACAACCACCAGCAGTGAAGAAGAGTTCCTATCTTGCTACATCCCCTCCACCATTTGTTGCACTCTGATTTTCTGATTTGGGCTATTTTCAAGGGTGTTAGGTGGTATCTTAGGGTTGTTTTAATTTGCATTTCTCTGATGACTAATGATTGGAAGCATTTTCTCATATGTCTATTGGCTATTTAGGTCTACTTCCTAGTTAAACTTCTTTAAGGTCTTTTACCCCTTTCATCTGGGTGTTAAATGTTTTTCTCTTTTTTGCAGGTTTGGAGAGTATTGTAGAGTAATAAGCCATTTGTCTGTTGTGTCCTTGCTAAAAATCCTCTCCCAGTCTGTGGGTTCTTTTGTAACCTTCTTGGTGAAGTCTTTCAAAACATACATATGTTTTGTCCTTCGTATATCCCATTTGTTGATTTCAGGTTCACCTGTGTGTGTACTCTTCCCTATTGCAGTCAGTCTGTGTATTCTCAAAGCCCAAATTCTTAAGTTTGTCCCAATTCCTTTGTTGAGGATTCTAATATTTTTTGGTTTTACTTCTAGATCTGTGTTCTTGGGCATGGTGTGAGGTAAACATCTTGTTTCATTTTTCTGCAGGTGGATATCCGTTGTTTCCAGCACCACTTGTTAAAGAGGGCATCCGCCTCCCACTTGATGCTTTTCAGGCCATTGTCAAAGATCAGTTGTCTATATGCTGAAGACTTTGCTTCTGGGTTTTCTGCTCTTTTACATTAGTCTGAATATCTGTCAGTATACCAGTACTACGTTGTCTTGACCACTGTGGCTATGTAACAGGTGTTAAAGTCAGGTAAATTGAGCCCTCTGACTTTGTCCTTCTTCTCACGGAGTTTTCTGCTATATCTGGTCTTCTTCTCTTTCCATATGAGATTAGTCATCAGTTTTTTCAATTCTTTAAAGAAGGTTATTGGTATTTGAATCAGAACAATGTTAAACTTATGAAGTGCCTTGTATAGGATTGAGATCCTTACTATGTTGAGTCTTCCAATCCATGAGAATGAAATCTTCTTTCATTTGTGGAGGTTGATTTTGTTTTCCCGTAATAGGGTCCTGTAGATTTCCTTGCCTAAGTCTTCTGGGGTGTCTTTTTTGGTTATATATATCCTTAGATATTTAAATTTGTTCTTGGTTGTTGTGAAGGGTACTGCCTTTTTGAGTTCCTCTTCAATGGTCTTGTCTGATGTATATAGAAAACCAGTAGACTTCTGTTTATTAATCTTGTATCCTACCATCTTTCATACTCCTCTATTGCTGTCAGTATTCTGTAGTGGAGTGTCGGGAATTTCCAATGTATAGAATCATATCTGTAAATAGCAATAGTTTTACCTTCTCCTGCTTCCAAGCCACCAGCCCCTGTCTTGGGAGTATGATCTTCAGAAAACGGGCACAGTAGGGAGGCAGGGCCAGGGTGGCCAGGGCTGTAGCTCTCATTGGTGGCCTTGACCATTGGCAGAAGGTGGCGTCTTTCCTCAATGTCTGTAGGAGGACCCCACTTGGATTCCATGCCTGCTCTGAGACTTTCATTCAAGAGTCTTTCTCTTGAGGCATTGTATAGGGAGGTGGGTCAGAGGGTCCCCCACCAGACCACCTGCCTTTGTGGTGACGCATCTGTGTGACCTTGGGCAAGTCACTCGCCTTCTCTGTGCTTCAGTCTCTTTGTCTCATCCTGTGAGAGCACTACTTACCTCACAGGGTTGTGGTAGGGGTTAATGAGAGATCATGTCTGTAAAACTTCTAAGGTTCCTGAAGAAGGAGCTCTATAAATACAAAATAATATCTACTAAAGTTGGTTTATTTGTGGGAAGAAAGGGGCATTCAGTTGGATGCCTTTAATATCCTTCAGCTTCAGCTAGGACATCCAGTGCAATGCTAAACAGAAGTGGGGTCAAGGCATTCTTCTCTGGTTCCCTTTTTCAGTGGGATTGTTTTCAGATTTTCTTCATTCATTAACTATGATGTTGCCTGATGGCTTTTTGTAGATAGCTTGTACTAACGAGGAATATCCCTTCTGTTCCAATTTTAATGAATGTCTTAATAGGAATGCGTGTTCGGTGTTGTCAAATACTATTTCTGAATCTATCAATATCATCACGTGATTCTTATACTGTTTCTTATTGATGTGGTGTATAATATTAATGGATTTTCAGATGCTAAGCCATCCCTCCTTCCCTGGGATGAATCCCACCTGATCATAGTGGATAATATGTTTTATATATTTTTGTATTCTATTGGATAATATTTTAATAAGGATTTTTGGATCTATGTTCATTAGATATATTTGTCTGGAGTTCTCTATTCTTGTGGGATCCTTTTCCTGTGTGGGTATCAAAGTTATACTGACTTTGTAGAATGAGTTTGGGAGTTTGCCATCTTTATCTATGCTCTGGAATAATTTATGGAGAATCTGTGCCAGCTCTTCTCTGAATGCTTGGTAGAATTTGTCTGTGAAGTCATCTGGTTCAGGAGCTTTTTGCTGTTGGTAATTTCTTGATTGTCATATCTATTTCTTCGTTTGCTATGAGTCTGTTGAGGTTCTTGATCTTTAGCTGGGATAATCTAGGGAGGGATTGTTTTCCCAAGTATTGTCTATGGCTTTCATGTTGTTGAATTTCATTAGAACAAAGATGATCATATTACTTTGTGATTATCCTTTTAATCTTGTAGGGGTCTGTTGTGATTTCCCCCTTTCCATCCCTCATCCTGGCTGTTGATGTTTGTGCCTTCCTTTCTTTGGTTAAGCTTGTCAGGGGGTCTGTTGATTCTGTTGATCTTGTCAAAGAGCCAGATTTTTGCTCTCTAGATTTTTTGCAATGTTCTCTTGTCTTCCCACTCATTTAATGCTGTCCTGATTTTTACTATTTCTTTTCTTTTGCAACTGGAGGGGTTGTTCTGTTGACTCTGTTCTAGTTGCTGGAGGTTTGTGATAGCACATCAGTCATAAACCTTCCTTTTTCATAGGTGCACTTATAGTTATCAAGTCACCTTTGATAACTGCTTTTGCAGTAGCCCACAGGTTTAGATATGCTTTAATTCTCATTCTCATTAGTTTCTGAAATTTTATAAGTTCCTCTCTAATCTGGGCCAGTATCCATTTGTGTCTTAGATTGTTGTTCATTCCCCAATTGTTTGCTCTTGTTTTTCTTATTATGCTCTTATTCATTGTCAACTTTATGACATGGTGATCTGGGAAGGACATCGGAGTAATCTTTATGTGTTTAAATTTACTCAGGTTGGACTGTGCCCTAGCATGTGATCTAGTTTTTAAAATGAGCCATATGCACATGAGAATAATATGAATTATTTTGCTGCTAGTTGGAAAGCTCTATAAATGTCTATAAGATCCAGTTGCCTAACTGTACTCTTTAGCTCTGTGGACTGAACTTTTCCCCAGTCATCTATCCTTCTCAGATAGCAGTGCCTTAATGTCATCTACTATGCTTATTGAAGCTATGGTTTCTTTCTTCATCTTTTGACTATTTTGGTGAATTTCATGAGTCTCTCATTAGGCACATAATAGTTATTATGCTCACTGGTTCCTGGTTTACTGATTCTTTGAGCATTATAAATTATTCCTCCTTGTCTCTTACTATAGTTTACACTTTGAGGTTGATTTTGTTGGTGATTAGGATGCAACCCCTGCTTTTTAAAAGTTGTCATTTTCCAGAAGTATTTTCTGCCTGCCTTTTATTCTTAATCTATTTTTGTCTGCAAGCTTTAGATGTGTCTCTTGCAGGCAACAGATTGATGGGTTGTTTCTGAGTCAGTCTTTATCTTTTAATGGATGACTCGAGGGTGTTGACATTCAGAGTTGTTATCACCATCTGTGGACTCATTGGTGTCATCTAGTACCTTTTATATTGTGTTTATTTGTGGGGCTTCATTCTTGCCTTCTTTTCCCACTAAGCCCATCTTATCTTGGTAATTGTTATTGATGCATTCGCTTCTCAGTGGAGTAGGGCTATATGGTGGTCTTCTGCTTGTGCATAGTGGATGTTGGTCTTCTGACCACAGCAAGTCAGCAAGAATTTTCTGCAGAGTTGGGTGTCTTAAGGTGTATTCTTTGAGGTTTGTTTTCTTTCCCTGGAAGACTCTTACCTTGCTGTCTATCTTAATAGATAGTTTTACAGGATTGAGGATTGAGCCAGAGGGCAGGCATTTTTTTTTCCCCTTCAGCTTTCACATTATCTGCTGTTAGGTCTGAGAATATTCTTACTTAAGCACCATTTTACATGAGTGCCTTTTTTCTCTTTCCACTCTTAAAATTTTCTCTGTTCTTAAAAGTTGGATAATTTAACTATTTTATGTCTTGATGCGATAGTTAAAGTGCACCAACCTGACCAAAAAACACATGTGGTGTAGAGAGATAAATGGCTCAGTGAGCCTTGCCTTTCTAGTGCTGGGGTCTCTTGCTTTCTGATCGTCAAACCAGGGTGCAGCTCCCTTAGCCAGTTTCCTGCTTCAGCTGCCAAGACTCCCTTCCTGCACGGCATCCCTGAAGAGGAGCTACACAAACCTATCCTGATGCTGCCCTGGATGCTGGAGCAGCCTTGTGGATAACCCTGCCAGTGTTGCGATACTTACACACTCACAGATTTGGCTTTTCTCCTGCACTCTGCATCATTGCATGTGCTTTGTGTGATTAAGGGGGACTTTGTGGATTGGTGTGGGACATAGAGGCTAATGCTGGACTTGTGAGCGTGGGCAGCACTGGGTTGGGATGTTTTCTTGATGTTCACTTACCTTTTATACAAAACGCTATCTTATACATGTGGATTTCTGTGGACTTGTTTCTCTAATGTACCCATACTAATATACTTGGCAAGCTCTTCCTGGAGTTTAGTCTAACTGGTACCCTTTCTGCTTCCTATACGAATGTCTAATTCTCATTCATTAAGGTGGGGAAGTTTGCTTCCAGAAATTCCCTTGCTAATTTAGCTGTTGACTTTTCCCTGCGTCTGATTCAAGCAGACCGATTATTCAGATATTGTTTCTCTTTATAGCATCTGTCCTTGATCTCAGGTTTTCTCTTGCCTCTTTGATTATCTTGTTTGTCTGACTTTTCCATTTGTTGAACTCTGCCTGATTGTCCTTCAGATCGCTTGTATGATTCTCCACCTCTTCTAGCCTATTCGTGAGATCTGCAATCATGGGCTTTGCTGCTGTTACCTCATCTAATACCTCCTGTATTTTCCTTTGGTACATAGACTCCCTTCCCTCTGTTGCCAACTTCAGCCCCTCTATCATTGTATCCTTATACGGTGTTGCTTCCCTCATCTTCTGCATTAGTCCAAGCAGCCTTCTGAAGATTTCTTTTTGTGCCAAATCCACATCTACTTATTTTATGAGAATTGTTAACTCCCCTGCTATGTTTTGTTTTCTCGTTGAAGTTGTTGCGGTATGTTACTGTTTCTGTGTCATTTTGGAAAAAGTGGGCGCCATGTTTCTGGGAGAACAAGGGGGCCCTAAGCTCTTTCTCTGCGTGACTGGTAGGAGTGCTTTCAAAGACTGCCTGTGGCCTAGGATGGTGTGGGTCAGACTTCTTTATAGTTTGAATGACGTGGTGATGCAGTGACTGGTATAAGTGGGAGGAGGAGCTCAGAGTCTGGCATGAGGCTGGTGGCAGTAAGTTTGCCTCTTGGCTGAGTTAGGTCAGGCTTGCAGGTTGGGTGAGGGTTTGGTATGGTGTGTCAGGCCGCACTGTACAGATTTTCAAAGAGTGGCAAGGCCTGTTGGTTTATCCTGTTTTGTTATGTTAAAAAGTCTCGGCTGCGCTCTGGATATTTGTTCTGGCAACCTTGTTCTGTTAATGGATGCTGATGGACAGAATTCTGCAGGCTGACATTCAAAGTTACACAAAGCATCACTGCCTGGAATTGAAAGACTTTTTACATAAAAAACAAATCTCCCTCTTTGTTATAATGGGCTTGCGGGGTGCCCTGGTATTGGGTCCGTGCCACACTGGTCTCAGAGGAGGGGGTCAGTTTACTAGAGTGGGTTTGGGGTTGACTGGGATCTGAACTTTCCCCCCACTGCCATCCTGTGTTCCGCCTGGTTCTATCCAGTTGTGCTCTGTGGAACTGTGTTCTGTTAAAGGTAAATATCCCAGCAGCTCTTCAGTTGCTACAAATTATTGCCTAATTATCTATTGTTACGCACAGTGGCAGGCGTGGAGCTGGGGAGAGGCTGGAAGGGGATGGCTGATGTCATCACTCTGTTCTTGATTGGGAAAGGATGTTGCAAAGCCCTAGATTGCAGGTGCAGTGTGGCTAGCAGCTCTGGGAACTCCAGTATGAGGTCTGGGAGTGTCTCTGCAAACATGGGATTATGACCACTTTTAAATAGCAGCCTAGGGAAATTTTTCTTGCTCTCGGACTGGGGTGCATGAAGGAATGGAAGCTCCATCCTTCTGGACCTGGTGAGAGGTTAGTGGAGCCTGCAGGCAGACACAGTGAAGTCACAGCATTTCAGTGTGTTCATGGATGAAAATCAAAGGAGGAGATCTGAATCTATTTTTACCATCCAGCCTCCTTACCTCTTACTTTTCTGGTTTGACAGTAGGAGCACTGGATGGGTGATTCTACCTGTATGCCATGAAAGTTTAAAACCTTATCAAATAATGTTCTTAAAATGCCCATGATACATTCAGTAAATGCAGATGACCCAGATTCCACATTTGAATTCTCAGAACCAATAAACTATCAATGTATCAATTTTTCATATATTATCATTGTTTACCTATTGATTTAAGCTTACTCCACTCGACAACATTCCTCAACCCATTACTAAGATGATGGTAACTATTGCAACAAAGTGCAATTCTATTTTTTTTAACATTCTCCACTCCACCTATTCATTAAAGGTTGTGAGATGTTACTTGTAAGAGGGGCTATTTAGCTTATTTTACTCTCTCTGGACAGCAAAACTGTGTCTGTGAAAGTCAGGTGGCATCCATCTATTTCAGATACTATCTGTTGTGGGCACGAGTTTCAGTTCACAAACTCAGCCTTGGAGGAAATATCACCTTTCTTCTTTTTTCCTAAATCAACTGAAATCTGACTCTGAGTCCGTATCCTACAAACCAGGCAAATAATTCACTCACTGTTTCTATTGCTCTTTCCAGGGGACTGTGTTAACATCCTGGCATTGGGGAGAGGGCTCTGGCCCACACTGGTTTCTGCTTACAGGCCAGTGTCTCCACAGCCTTTGTGATTAACTGCTTGGGACCATTCACAGGAGGAGAAACTTGGTCCCCTTTGCCTGGGACTGATATAAACTTTTCTCATCAAGTTACACACAGGTCCCCAATACTTGGTGGAACCCATTGAATTTGTCTTCTTCTAGTCTTCTAGAATGCCTGGTATTTCTTCTTTCCTTTTCACTTTTAAGATACACAAGGTCAAGTCTTTTATGGACTGAAGTTTTTATTGAAGAGCAGGAGAACCTCTGATTTCATATCTTTATGTTTTCAACTCTGTAAAACTTTTTGAAGGACTTTGTTTCTTGCTGGAGGTTGGACAAGGAGGTGGGGTGTATGTAAATTAGAATTTTAAATATTATCCTGATACAATCTATACCAGTCCCTTGTAGAGGTTTTCTTACTTGGGGATTTGGGGAAATAAACAGTCCCCTAATGCAAAAAAAGAGGTATTTATGAGTGATTAAACTTGCTGTAGAACATGAAACTAGAGATTTTATTATAAATCATGTGAACCATAAATATATACAACAAATTTTAATGAATATATACAAATATGGATTTGGGCAGAAATGTCCAGCCCCTCCTGGAATGAGGAAAAACTTGGGTCTATGTTAATTGCCACCTTGCTTTGAAATTTATTCGTATACTGCATTACCCTGTAGTTGTCTATCCAGCAGTTTGTAGCCATTTTGTTTACATCTCATTGACTGCATGCTCCACAATGAAACATCACTTATCCCACTCTCTCTCTCTCTCTCTGGATTTCCTGTATCCATGCTTCTGCTAAGAAACTGGGTAGTGTCCTGGTTAAGGGTTTGGCTCTAATTGAAAAATCGACATTTTAAGCCATTTAAGTGTGGCAGTCTGGATCCATAAAGATTTCAGCCCTTAGAAACCCAGGAAGGCTGTTCTGTCTTGTCTGGCTGCTGTGACTCAGAATCCATTATAAGTTTTATTTGGCATTGGTATTATCCTCTTCCATAGAAAACTATGTTACATGTATAGCATACCTACATCTCCAAAGAGAGAATATTTTAAGTATATATATTACTCTACATTGATATCTATATCAAGGAGTTAAATGTATAATGTAAAATGTCTGACTAGGAATCAATTTGTGATTGGATCAAGTTTCAATCAACTGAAAATCTGAATGTGAGTATGTAACAATATTATAATGAACATTAGCAACATTTTTATTGAATATTTTCATCTAGAATTCTACTGTATCTGTTTAACAAGGTTTTTGTTTGAATGATAAAATTTTGTTTGAAAGTTTTGTTCTTTCAAAATAAAAAAGGGAACTTAAAATGGTTTATAATGAAGCTCACTTTATATCTGAATATGTTGAATGGTAAATAAAAATTCCATGTAACATTTATGTAGTACTTTATTTTTAAATGTTTAGAGGTATTGAATTTTCTTTTAAGGGAAGGGTGAGCTTTTTTTTAATCCTGATTTGGGTGAAAGTTGATAGAGCTGATCAGTATCCATTCAACAATTTGTACACATTTTTTCCATATCATTGATAACAATCCGCACAATGTAGCATCACTTATTGCTCCGCATTTCCTGTTTTCATTCCCCCCTTTTCTCCTTTATGAACTTTCTCTTAGGTGCTTGTACCTTCCTAATGCCATTCTCTAGTGTTTGACTGAAAATTGAGTCAGGGAAATAAGTCCATTTTTAGACCTAAAGGGTGACTAAATGCCATGTCTTGGGAGTCACCATCTGATCAGGAAACCTAGTCTTTATTTCTTTGAATTTTGATGTATAATTGTCTCTCTTTCTATGAGATGCTTTCTATGCATGTCCCTTTCAGGGAAGTTGTTAATGATTGCTGCCTCTAGTTCTTCTGATTGCAGGTTAGGGAGACTGATGGTTGTGTGCTCTATTATTGCTTCATTGGGATAATTGTTTCCATGTGTTTCTTATTGTCATTACTTGGCTTTCCCCTGGACACAGGGAGTCCCATACTTACACCACTGATGATTGTTCACAAGCGTTAAAGACCTATTGCTACTCACCAAGTTAGGATATAGAATATTCTCTCTGTGAACTGTTATGTAATAGACTTGGCTTCTCCTGAGACGATGGTCCTGAGCCCTTGGGTCTGGTGACTCATTCCCTCAAAGTGCTTGCTTTGGGTTAAGAAATTTTCATAATTTTGACTCCTGTATGTTCCGTTGCATTCATGTATCAAAGATGAATACTTATGTAAAAATATCCTCTAACACATCTACAAACATCCCTGGATATACTCAGGAGGGATAACTTTTTATTTTCCAAAAAAAGATGAAACATTTCCTAAGAATTTCATTATCATATAACGCAATATTTCCCCAAATGGGCAATATTAACCCCTTGGAGATGCTGGAACGACCTTGGGGTGAGGGGGTGGGGGGACTGAAACAATCATGTGGGGCTGGAAAAGTAGATAGATATATTTCATCTTGGATTATGGACTATAGTACAAAAGTTTTTAATTGCCAAGGTAGACTGATTTTTTTCCTAAAAAGGGGATGGTAAATCAAGTAAGTTTGGGAGCCTATAATCAAGCTAATGCCCTTCCTGAAGCATAACACATATTATTTAATATTCCCTGGCAGTAAAAAAGAAGATGAGATAATATATCTAGGCATTACATAGGAACATTGGACTGAAAGGGGGGAAAGTTTGCTCTCTTGATGACCGTTTGTAACTTCATGGTCATGACCTGTTGAATTATGAAGGAATCAATCTTGGTCTTTGCTTGATTGTCCTGAACTGTCCTTTGAAGTTTGAGGTCTGGTGAAAGTCTTCAAGGAGTATATTTCAAGTGGAAGTGAGGTGGATTTGAGATGGGACTTGACATTAGGAGAGTGGTAAAAGCTTTCCTTCTTTTGCAAATTTATTTGGCTTTAGGATTCTCTTTATAACCATTCCTGTCAAAGATCTGTGCTGCCCCTTTTAGAGCCTCCCCAAAGATCTCTGAAAGTTTATGACTTTGAAGACAGTCCCAGTCTTCCTTCCCTACTCCCTCCCTAACTTTCTATTTTTCCAGTTTCTTTAGAACATTATCCTTTCTCCAGGAAAACACACACACACACACACACACACACACACACACACACACACACACATTGATTACCTCCTCATGTTGAGAGTCTTACAACTAACGGAAGCCAATTATTTATTCTCTTTCTCCACCCCTACCTCCACCCCATCTAAGAGCTAATTGTTCTTTATTCAAAGGCATTGGCTCCTTCAAAGAACCTTTATCAACTATTAATAGCACATTTACTGAGTGATTACTGTGTACCAGGCACGGTGATGATCTTATTTCCAACCCTCACAGCCCTGCAAGGTGACTTAATGATAGTGACTCTGAGGCATTAAAAGATAATGGAAATGTTCCATGAACTTGTTGAAGCCCCTTCCCACAGCCTTCATCTTCACCTCGTGGAAACCCAAACCCAATTACGTAATGCGGCCTACTCGTGGTGACCTGGTGAGGTGCAGGACGGAAGTCTGGTGAGTTTCTCAGATGGCAACTGTCTACAGGAGTGGTGAGTCCTTTCTTTCTCTGGCAGAGCGCCTGAAGGTTTTCAACTGCTAACCTTGTACTTAGCAGCCCAACTTGTAACCACTGTGCCACCAGGACACCTCACAGAAGATATGGTAAATTTAAAGCAGCAAAATAAAATGAGAGCCTTAAAGCATTTATAAAAATGATTTACACAGGGACTTCAATAAATGCTTATTTTTTTATGCTTCTTTGCAAGTTTTTGGATATTTTATCGAGTACAGATTTTGGCATTTATCTTTGTGTGTGTGTGTGTGTGTGTGTGTGTGGCATGACTGCCCTGGTGGGAGTAGGAAGCCCAGTCTTGCTCCTGGAGAGCTGCTGCTGGATTTGAACTGTCAACCCTGTGGGCTGCAGTCTACATTTATCTTTTTTAAAAAATTACAAATTGATAGGATGAACCTAAAAACTCTTTGACTCCTGATAAACTCTTCCCTTCAGTTTTTTTTTATCAGTCACATACTTTGGTCCTTAAAATCATCCAGACATATGGCCAAGTATCAAGGAGGAAGTTTTGTAGTTTTCCAAAGTTTCAAGTTATCCTGAGTCAGGCAGAGGAATGGATGCCTTTGGAGTGTGATGTTGGTAGAGACCATGGAAAATGCCGTGGACTGCCAAAAGAACAAGCAAACTGGTCTTGGAAGAAGGCTGTACGGAGAGTTCCTTAGAAATGAGGATGGCAAAACTTTGTCACATGTCTTTTGGACATGTTATTAGAAAAAACAGTCCCTGGAAAAGGTCACAATGCTTCAGCAAACTCAGTTAGTTGAGTAACACAGTGGCTGAAACTATGGGCTCGAAGATAACAATTATGAGGATGGGGCAGGACTAGACAGCGTTTTATTTTATTGAGCATGAGGTCGCTAAGAGTTGGAACTGACTGGAGGGCAGCGTGATATTTGCATATTACAATCCATTTTGGAAAAAGTCTGCAATCTTTTCTGAACTCCTTTAAAGGAAAAAGGAAGGGATATGCAAGCCGATTTCTTTGACTTGTAGCAGTGGGGATGCCGGTGACAACTGCTACTCCAGCCTCAGAACAGGGCAAGAACCTGTGAGACGAGTCTAGGTGGTTAGACAGACTCAGCAGTGGGACACTGCTTGTTGCCTTGTTGCTGAGCGGGAATGTTCCCGTTGCAGAAGGGCGGGGTTCTGGAATAAAGAGTGCCCGATCAGGGAAGACTGGGAAAAGGTGCCAGAAACCAACTTGGGATGTGATTCCTCTGTTATCATATTTAATTACAAGTTTCTTGGAAGCTGTTCTTGTTCTGAATCACTGTGTTCCACACCTTTTCTGCTTTTTCTTGTTGGCTCCTTCTTTATAACTTCAGTCTGGCATGAATTTGTGCTGTTGTTTCAAGCACACAAGATCACCCCCAATACCCTTCTCTACCTGTTCTGACACTGTTCCTCCCATACCACGCTACATCTGCGCTTGGTTCGATCATCCTTTGAAATGACCACAAAGCACGCGTAGGCCTGACTCACAATTAAAGGCACTCATTCGGGAAGTTAAGGAGGCCTGGAGGGAGAATGGTTATAAGATGGACGGCTATCTGCAAGGTCAGCAGTTTAGAAACCACCAGCTGCTCTATGGGAGACAAACAGGGGAGAGGCAGGGCCTTCTAGTCCTGTCAAGAGTTACAGTTGCAGAAACCCACAGGGGAAGTTCGACCCTGTCCTATAGGGTCACTATGAGTACTCAGAATCAACTGGACGGCAGTGAATATTAGGGGAATCAGTAGGTTACAGCAGGTCAGAATCATTGTTCTCCTCAATGAGCAACCGAGTCTTTCTCCAGTTCTTGTCTCTCCGTCAAGAGGTCCCTTTGGCTTTGCCTCCATGAGAAGCTATCCTGCCTGTCACCCCGTCTCACACTCCATATTCCTAGGCCAGATAAAGTGTTTATTAGCGACACTTGTCCCTGGAAGACACTTCCAGAGTAACCAAAAACTGTGCCTGCGTGTTCCATTGCTTACAAAATTTACAAGATTTGTATACTATGATTGTATCTTACCAATATTAACTATGGAAGACAGCAAAACCCCCCCTAACTCACTGCCATCATGGGACAGACCCTATGAGTCGAACTGCCTCAATGAGTAACTGAGACTGTAACTCGTTATAAGTAGTATGAAGTCC
Source organism: Nesogale talazaci (assembly GCA_004026705.1). Taxonomy (NCBI): domain Eukaryota; kingdom Metazoa; phylum Chordata; class Mammalia; order Afrosoricida; family Tenrecidae; genus Nesogale; species Nesogale talazaci. The sequence goes on from PVJH01014333.1 coordinate 26,212, forward strand.
CATATTTTTTATTAAGGGATGGCTGGGGGGTTGAACTACTCACCTTGCAGTTAGCAGCCCAGGGTGTGACCACTTCCCCCAAATGGTGAGTCACATTTTGTAGCAATAAGGAAATGGGCGAGGGGGAATCTGACACATGCTAGCTGAGAGCGTCCCTTGGCTTACACACCCCAAATCCACACAGGGAGCGTATTACTTAATACAGGAAGACGTCCATGAGTCTCCACTTTAACCATGACTGACAGAACTGTTTGCTCAGGCAGGGCGCTGACTTATTTGACAATGCCTTCTGATTTATGGCCCTCACACTCTGGATTTCCTTTTATGACACTTTTCTTCATGAGGCAGGGCCTTGGAGTGGCCATTGTTCAAGGAGGCGGGAGACCCCAAATTCAATGATATTTATAGAGACACTTTCACGGAGTCTTAAGCAGGACAAAGACAAGTAATCTAGAGGAGAGGGACCATCAGCATGCGGCCATATTGGTGGCCAAAGTATTCACGGCCGTGTTGCAAATCATAGCAGGTAGAAAACAAAAGAAATTTGTCACAAGGTGGCCATTGGTGACAGATCCATGCATCGCAGTCACAGACACTACTATGGCGTACGGAAACGGTGAGGACTGAGACAGGGATTGTGGATTAGAAACATTTACACAATTGGTAATGGGGTTGTCTGACCGTGATCAGCATATTGGAGATAGCATGTGCTACACAGAAGAAATATGGCTGTAAAAATGAAGTTAACCGAGGAAGTAGACAATGTATGGAGAAACGACAGATGGCAGAAATAATGCCTCGAAAGGCATGTAACCTCTTAGAGTGGTAAGACGCGCACGGCAGACAGCGCGACATTGTTAGATAACTTGCAAGCCCGATGAAATCTGTCCCTTAGTTGCTTCTCAGATCACAGACTTCCTACTCCGAAAAGACGGGGTTCAACTGGTTTTACAGGCATGCACAGCAAGGACTCTTGTGACCACCACGTGACCTAAAACGACAGTTCCAGCACTAGCCTGGCATGCGAGCTAAGAGTAAAGGAGGTGGGAGCATGCCTCATTACTTAGACTCAGTGTCCCAGATGCCCTTGCTAGACTGAAATTTGAACATTTGCACTCCAACTTGTCCCAAAGCTGCAGAATACATACTGTTGTTAAAAAAGGGGCCGAGAGAGCTCTTAAAAACTGTATGACTTCAGGAACAGTCCTGGAAACGTGCCCTTAAGAAACATATCAATTCAAGACTAAGAAAATAGCTCCACAAAGCCAGGTTACTTTGTAAGTTTAAAGAGACTCTGCTGCCTACAGCTTCTCCCTGTAGGTCTTCCCTGCAGGCCTTTTATTCTTTAAGAAATGTCTTCACACAAACTTGACTTTCCCAATTTTTGGTCCGTGCTCATTTCTGAGAATGAACTATAACTGAAGGTTGGCCTTTTCTGGGCCAGCAAGAGGTGTAATAATCAATAATCCAATTTGAAATATACTCTGACGGAGGGCCAAGTTTTTTGGTTGATCGGAAAGAATGCAATAGAGGGTAAATTTATGTTGAGACTTAAATAGTGGAATGGGATCCCATTGTAAAACATATTTACTATGTGCCGCCCAGTCAACTATGACCCGTAACGACCTCAGGCCTGACAAAATGAAACACTGCCTGGTCCTGTGCTATCCTCACCATTGTTCCTGAGCCCAAGTGTGTTGCTGCAGCTACTGTGTAGCTGCACAGGCTACACGCACAGGCTTATGAAAAGCAAGTGTTTAAAATTTTAGCCCTACATATGCCATGAATAGCTTGGGGTCTGGTTAAGGGAAAGTGGAAGTGGAAGTGTGTGTGTGTGTGTGTGTGTCTGTATAGTAATAAGATATGAGAGGGCCTCACAAAACTAGTAGGAAAGACTCATTCATTTTCAATTCTTTTCCCACAAACTGTTTGGTAAAACCCCCTTGTATAGTTATGCAGTTCATTGTTATTTCCATGGATAAAAGCATCATTGGTCATAGATCTTAAACTCCAAGCTCTAGGTTTGTGGAAGCTCTAAATCCCACTTATGAATTGCCGTATAAATTCAGCTTCCATTGAATTATTTCTGCCCATTTAACCAGCAATGTGAATAGCCTTGCCTTCAGTCAGAATGCATAAGAAAGTGGGTTACCATCACGCTTCCAGCCAGTTCTGCAAGGGGAAGTGTAGTTCTTAGGGATTTGCCTTTTATAGGATTGGGGGACATAAGACTGCATGATCTTGAGTCATACCCTGACCATCTTTGTGGGAGAGCTCTGAACCCATCTTGTACACTCAGCTACATAGCACCATGCCTGTATCCCAATCAGGGTCCCATTTCCACTTCTGAACTCCTGCCCACAACTTCGATATGTGGATCTGCAATCAGTTATGCTTCTGTGACAGTTTCTCTTGCACTGCTATTTCCTATTAAAGTGGCTGACTTTCTGTAAATCCTCGGACACCATATGGCCTCATTCCTCATCTGGATATTTGCTCTTTATTTTGTCTCTGTCCAGTTAAAGACTTAATAAATGTACCTTCGTCAATTATATCAGAATTGGGGATCTCTTTTGGACTCCACAACAGTCATACGGGACAAAAGGTTACAACTTCAAATAGATCTGATAGAGATTCTTTTATTAAGTTAAAATGGGACAACATTCAAACAAAGAAAAATATAAATCATCTTGATGAAGAATCAGCATAAGGTCATGAGGGTGTTCAAAGCATGTATGGCCATGCAGCTGCTTGATAGAGGATAGATAACAAAGGAAACTGTCACAGCATTATGACATATTACAGTCTAAATTTTGAGTATTAGTTGTGCAGAAGACTGTGGTTTACAGTGGTAATCTTAACTCTTTTTGAACCTCAACATAGAGTCAGCCTTTAGTGACTTTTTACTGACCATTGTCTGGCACTATAAAAAGTTTGACTTTTAGGAAGAGTGTGTTTGCAGCAACTCTCCAGCCAGTTCAGCCAGGGGCAGTTTTGTCCTTGAGGCCTTGCCTTGATGGATATTGGGATACCAGGGTTGCCTTGGTCATGTTCTGACCAAGATGGTCCCAGGACTACGTTGACACCAAACCTAAAGCCTTTGTCATCGACAATAGTATACACATCTCCATCTCTTTTCCTGTTTGCGTAGTCCTGCCTGTGGCTGTAATGAATTGGTCTGCCACCAACCATGATTTTGTGAGAGCTTCCTCTGTTTTCCACATAAGTATCCAGATGACTGTGAAATTTTCAGACCTCATTAAAGGCTCATGTGGGCAGTCTTCCTCAACTGCATGATGTGTTTGTTTTTTTTTCCTGTTTAAGACTTGGCAAGGCAGGCTGAGCCCCGGTGGTGTAGTGGTTGAGTGTGGGACTGCGGCCCACTGACTTGGTGGTTCAAATCCAGCAACAGCTCTCCAGGAGCAAGGCTGGGTCTCCCACTCCCACTAGAGGGCAGTGGTGCCCTCCCCCAAAAGACTTAGCAAGGGGTCTCTATAAAATATATATTTGAATTGGGGAATCTTTTGACTATAGGATTGGATCCAATCACCTGATGGTTGTTTACAACTTATGACCTTGAGGCCCTGGTATACCAGCTTCCATTGAGGACACATCCATTTGAATACTACCTACTGTCAGGGGATCAATTCTGACTCGGAGTTTCCAAAACTAAAAATCTTTTTGGGAACAGAAAGCCTCATCTTTCTCTCTGGTGGGTTTGAACCATAGCCTAGAAGTTAGCAAACCAAATGCCTAACCGACAGCACCAGGGCTTCTTGAGCTGCCTAGGGGAATTATAATCTATTTTCAAACAAACTCTGTCTGAGGGCAAGGCTCGTGTCACAATTCTGTATTTCAGGAAGAACCCAATAGGAGGATGCATTCATGTCCAGGTTCAAAATGGTGTTAGGGCTACCATTGCAAACATTAGAACTTCTGAAAATAAGGGACTTAGAATCTATGCTCCAATAGTTTTCAAAGAACATTCCTATCAATCTTTTTGCTGACTCACATTCCTTTCCTCATCAAAAAGAACGTGAGAACCAAGAAGAATTTTTTTTCACACTCAGAACTGGAGGGAGCAGGCTGTGGGAAAACAACAATGTTTCAAGTATTAGGAGGCCAAAGTTAGTCTGTTGAAAAACTTAAAATTATAACACTCACAAGTAAAATAAAGAAGACAGAGTTTGCCCCAAATTTGACAGTACCCTAAGGATCTGCATGCCTTTGCCGGATATACGAGAAGCACGTCAATAATATAGAGCGATGACCCTCATGTGGCTACAGGAGCTTTTCCTGAGTGGTGGTATGTGGTTATGCTCCTGAACAAAGGGGTCAGCAGTTCAAATCCACCCAGTAGTGCCTGGGAGAAAATGGGTCACAGCCATTGAAAATCCTCAGGTGCACAACTCTCCCATGAAACACATACTCACCTACTTACTCAGTGAATCCATTTCAGTGCATGGTGATGCTATAGGAAAGCATCCCTGTTGGTTTCTGAGACTTTAACTTTTTCTTTCTTTCTTTTTTTAATTAAATCATTTTATTGGGGGCTCATATATCGCTTTTCACAATACATAAATAAACTTACTGTGGCAGGCACCTTCACATATCCACTGCCATCATCGTTCTCCAATCATCTGCCTTTTCCCCTGAGCCCCTCGTATTGGCTTTTCCACCCCTTCCCCCCTTCCCTTGCTCTCTCCTTCCCACCAACCTTCAATACTTTATACATTATTATTGTTCTGTCATATCTTACACTGCCCAACCTCTCCCCCAACCTACTCCCCTGATGCCCATCCCACAAATAGGATCTTATGTGTATATCCTTGCAGATGGCTCCATCCTTCCACCCCACCTCCTCTCTACCCCTCCATCAACTCCAATCTAACCACTAGCCCGAAGGAGCTCATCCATCCTGGTTTCCCCATATCTCCAGCTCCCCTCTCCACCAGTGTACCTTCTCCAGTCCATCTGGATTTGTAAGGTAGAGTTGGGACCATGATGGTTGGTGGGGAGGAAGGCTTTAGGAACTAGAGGAAACTTGTAAGCATCATCACTGCCTGGCTGCCCCTTGACTGGTCTGTCTCCTCCCCATGACTCCCCTGTAAAGGGGTGACCAATTACCCACCAGTGGGCCTTAGGTCCCCACCCTGATCTTCCCCCCATTCACAATGATGTGATTCTTGTTCTTTGATGCTCAATACCTGCTCCCTTTGACCCCTCTTGATCACACATGCTGGTATGCTTCTTCCATGTGGACTTTGCTGTTTCTGTGCTGAATGGCAACTCGATTATCTTCAAGTTTTTGAGACAGACATTCAATCATTTGGTAGCTGGGCACCCTCATTTCTTCTACTCTGTATGCCTCTGTGTCCATTTGTCTTCAGCGATATTGGGAGTCAATTGGTCCATTGATTTTGATTTTCGTTCTTTGATGTCTGATACCTGATTGTTTCAGCACCTCATGATCACACAGGTACATCTGCTTTCTTCACCACTCTTGCTCATGCTCCCACATGTCCTCAGTTGATGTGTGCAGACAGTGATATGTTTTTTTTTCCCTGCTGTTTGATGTCTATTGCTTACACCTTTCACCACCGTGTGGCCACCCTGGCTGTTGTGCTTCTTCTGTGTGGGTGTGGTCTCTTTTCAAGTAAATGGCTTATTGTTTATCTGCAGGCTGTTACGACCTCAGATACATCCTTTGATGGTTGGGCACCATCAGCTTTCTTCACCACATTTGCTTGTGCATCCATTTTGCTTCAGTGATTGTGTTGGGCCAGTGAGCCTCGAGGAATACTAGAGTCATAGAACAAAGTGTTCTTGCATTGAGGGAGCACCTGGCTGAGGGCCCATGGCCTATAGATATGTTCTTAAATTTATTCCCACCTTATAATAGATAGTTGTATTTATGTATGGACATACCTATGTTTAGACCTCTGCAAGTGTCCTTTGCCTTCTAGCTCTTTCGTCTATTTCCTTCTATCTCCCTCTTGTTCCACCATCATGTTCCACCTTCATTGGCATTCCAGTGTTTCCTCACTGATTCACTGTCCTTGCTTGATCCCGACCAGGCCTCCACACCCTCCTTTCCATCGATTCCAGACCACTTGTTGCTCTCCCTCCCCCATCCATGTATTTGTCCACACCCCTTTCTCCTCTCTCGTGCCCCCAGGAATTGTTGTTAAGTGTCTGGCACTCATAATTCTTGCACCTTATGGGATTACTATGAGTCAGAATTGATTAACTGGCAATGAGTTTGGTTGAATGCTGTCCAAAATTTCCTTTCCTAATTTATCACCATCATGCTGACTCCTTCCTAGATAGTTGTGATCCACAAGATTAGTTCACTTTCCTTTTGGGGTCTTTCTGTACCACCCTTGACTACAGCGATTTGTGCTTTTACCCATAATCGTATCTCTCATTAATGATGAGTTATGTCAAACAAGATATCACTCCAAAATAAGTAGTACAAGACAACATCGATTGTTAGATTGTAAACACTTAATGGGATGGTTGATAGGTTTAAGACAGAAAGGGCTGGCATAAAAATAAGAATTTCATTAGAATTAAAAAATCATTTACAAATTTGGAAAAGCAGGTAGAAGTCACAAATATTGAAAAAAAAAACCCCAAACAAGCATATTTTTATTAACTAACTTTCTGGTACCACTTTATAATACTTGTTTGCTATGACTCTTACTATATATTCTTTAATTGGCTCTTCACTCAGCAACTATGCTGTAATAATTTCTATGAGGAGAATAGAAAGATAGTTCCGTATTTCTTCTAACTAAAATCAACAACAACAACAACAACAAAACAGCAACAACAAAACAGCTGCTCTCACGTCCACTCTGATTCACGGATCTTGTGGGTTTCATTTTTCAACATCCTATGCCTCTCCCTCTCCATCCCCCTCACTGAAAGAGCAGTGCTGTTGAGTTGATGGCAAATCTAGCAAGCCTTCCTAGAGGGCAGAGTAGAATTGGACCATGAGGTTTCGAAGGCTGTCATCTGTTTTGGAAGGAGTACAGCCAGAATGCTCCTTAGAAGTGGGGAGGGCAAGACTACATTATGCATATGCAGACGTGTTGTCAGGAGGTGCTAGTGTCTGGAAAGCGATGCCATGCAGGGTAAAGGGGGAAGGGCAGCAACAAGAATGCCCTGGAGCATGTGGATGATTGACATAATGGCTACCACAATGGGCGCAAACTAAGAATAATTGTGCGGGCGGTATAAGGCCCGGCAGTGTCTCCTTCTACTGTACAAAGGGTTGCTGCGGACAGGACAGAACCTTACAACAACAATAATCATCTTTAAGGGAGTAGACTGACATGACTTTCTCCCGCAATGTGGCTGGACGTTTTCAGTTAACAGTCGAGCACGTTAATCAATGCCCCACCAGGGCTCCTTCCTTTGGTGATGACTGCCCTGTTTTCCACGGGAGCAGTGTCTTCTCCTTTCTCAACTCCTGCAGTTTTGGCGGAGTTAACATGACCCTGTGACTGTGACTGCAATGAGGGACCCATGACTGAGGTGATGCTGGGATTTCTGCTGGACAGTCCAGAAAGAGCTGCTCGCTTTCTGTTAATCATGCGGCGCTTCCGAGGATTCCATCTGGAGGTGGTGGCAAGACTGTGAGGGAGGGAGTTTTCTTTTGCTTTGTTTTTTGGCAGTACTTCCCTTTGGTGGTCGTGGGAGCTAGCCAGCCTTGCTCCTGAGAGCCGCCGAGTTTGAACCGCCAAGGCCCTGGGCCGCAGCCCTCTACTCAACCATTACGCCACTGGGCTCAGCCCTAGAGGGAGTTTTCTATTGATGCTGTTGATCCGCTCATGCTTGAAGGCAGATGCCCTGGGCCTGAAAGTGGATGTGTGTTAATAAATTTCTTTATTTTTTTTTAAGTTTTAACTGATCTTTTAAAATTTCAACTAAAAGGCTCTTAATGATTATAACCAATAATGCTTGGGGGCAGTGTTTTATGAATATTGATTTTGTGGCACTTGGGAATACAGAAAGCAAGCTGGGAGCAGTGGACATAGTGAAGATATAGGCAGTGGATGAATACAGAGGGCATGGTAGCTGACACCGGAAGAGAAAGCAAAATGTCTGCGTGAAGTTGTCACAACATTGACAGAAAGGTGGGGAGGAGAAAAGCCAGTCAGGGTACAGTGTAGCAATAATGAAATATGCAACTTTCCTCTAGTTTTTAAATGCTTCCTCCCCCCCCCCCCACCTGCCCAACATGATCCTAATTTTACCTTACAAATCTGGCTACACAGAGGGTGTACACTGGTACAGACAGGAACCGGAAACATGGGGAATCCAGTATAGATGATCCCTTCAGAGCCAGTGTGAGAGTGGCGATAATGGGTGGGTCGAGGGAAGGTGGAGTAAGGGGAAATCGATGTTAAGGATCTACATATAACCTTTCCCTGGGGTACGGACAACAGGAAAGCGGATGAAGAGTGACATCAGACAGTGTTAGATATGACAAAATAATAATAATTTATAAATTACCAAGGACTCATGAGGGAGTGGGGAGCAGGGAAGGAGAGGAAATACCAAAAGCTTAAGTAGAGCTTTTGGAGCTAATACCAAAAGCTTAAATAGAAAACAAATGTTTTGAGAATGATGATGGCTGCAAATGTATAGGTGTGCTTTGCATGCAATAGATGTATGTATTGATTGTGATATGAGTTATGTGAGCCCCCAACAAAATGAAATTTTTTTTTTAAAAAGAAAGGGAACCATGTGGCCCCCACCTCCCAGTTACCCAGGGGCAAATCAATTTATTCTTCAGCTTTGAGGTTGAGGCAATGATTTCTTTTTTTTTTTTTTTAAATAAGGGGCAAGAGACAGGGGAAGCTTTAAACTACAGTTAACAGTTAAAATGAAACCTCAGAAGAAAAATCAGGATCCAAGTTATAAGAAGAAAATGTGCTGCTGATCGGAAGAGTGTGACTGCCTGTGGGAAAAGGTCAGTGTGCAATAGTAGAATGCGCAATGGGCTGACAGACAGGAACAGCAAGGAGAACAGGACTGGGAAAGAATCAGTGCCAAGCATCCAGTCTCCACCCTCTGCAGGGCAGGCAGCAAAGTCTGTGCAAACACAAGGGCTCCTGAGTGCCTTGCAAGGTAGAATTCAACAACTGAAGATCTGAGTGTGGCTGAGCTTTCTGGGGGCGTGGTGTGAAAAAGAGGGGTGAGAAACAAAGGAGAAAACAGAGATGGAAGAGTTGGCTTGAAGACTCTTAGAATTCCAGGCAGAATACATTTCAAAATGGGAAGAGTCAATTGCAGAGAATAGAGAGACAGGGGGCATATTATTGGGGTGTTTGAGAAGGCCAATTCCTTGGTGCTCTCAAGGTAGAACTAGATGAAGAGGAATGAATGGCCAAAGGTGGAAGTAACAGGTGGAGGTAGAAGGTACAGAGGTAGAAGGAACAAGGTAACATGCTCCTGGAGTAACTCCCCAACTCCAAACTCACTGCCACCAAGCGGATGCCTACTCATGGTGACTCTGCTGGACAAGGGTTCATATTTCCTTGACAGTACTGCCCTTACATATTTCTGAGACTGTAACTTCTTTTTTTATATAGATTTTATCGGGGGCTTTTACAGCTCTTATAACATTCAATACATCGTTTGTATTAAGCATATTTGTACACATGTTGCCACATTCATTTCCAAACATTTTCTACCTGAGCCCCCAGCATAAGTTCCTCTTTCCTCCCTTGCTCAATTTTTTAAAAAAAAAAAATTCCAGCTCTCCATATTTTTCCCCTCCCCCTCTCCCATGATCCCCTAATATTTTACATATTATTATTACCTTTCATAGCGTACACTGTCTAATGTGCCAAATCACCATTCCCCACCCTCCCAACCATTGTCTGCACCCTGGAGAGGAGGTCACATGTAGATCTCTGAAATTAGTTCCCCCTTTCTACTCCACCATCCCTTCACCCTCCCAGTATCACCAGTCCCCCCACTCATCCTGAGGGATCATCTATCTTAAATTCCCCATGTTTCCGACTCTAGTGTACATCCTCTGGTCTCGCTGAGACTGTAACTTCTTATCGGACTAGAAAGTATCTTTTTTGTCTCACAGAGAAAGCCAAGTTTATTGCTGCTGTTGTTGGGTTAATTTTGTTTTTAGGTCATAGGCAGCTTGTTTTAGATGATAGACAGAAGGCAAAGAGGCAGTGAATCAGAAGAGCGTGAAGGTGCTAGAAAAAGGAATCGACTGTAGAAGGAAGGAGGTGAGACAGATAGTGGGCGAGAGAGCGCAGATGGGAGAGGTAGCAATGCACCTCCCCCTCTGCTACTTGTGGAAAGAATGAAAGAAAGGGTGTAAAGCGAGCTGCTTAGAGGCAGAATGTAACATAAGGTGTCTGCTACATTCAATAGTCTGTGAATCAAGTTACAGTAGGGATGTCCACATTGCTTTTATCCCCCATGAGACCTTCCTGAAGATCATGTTACTGTAAACTGATGTTTGAGCTAGGGGAAAAGAGAGAAAAGAAAACACTGTGATGCTAACATTAGCTTTGTTTTTTTCAATGAAAATGGAACAATTGTCTGTCTTGTCATGACAAGAGGAAGCTAATGCAACCCGGTCATACATAATGTACACAGAGTACAACTTGGCATCACTTATAGGAAGCAAAAGTATAGACTTAATTGGAGGAGACATAAATTGCATAACTGTGTGCCATGAAACACATACTCCTTTCTCTGGGATGAACCCCGAGAAACCAATGACCAAGTTTAGCGGAGATTTTCTTTGGTGAGTAATGCATTCATGACAAGAAAAAGAAGAAAAGCTTGCTACGATCCAGTGGTATATCCAGGAAGTTCTCCTCACTTGATTCTTTAAATCAGATCAAACTCCCTAGAGGCAGTAGAACTGGTAGAACCAGTTAAAGACTTCTTCAATGTGTCTGGTCTGATGAAAGTTGCTGTGTTCTTTCAAAATCCCTGTCACACTCAAAATTGGACTGTACTTCAAGGCACGGCTTTTTGCCCTGGAAAGGTAGTGGATGCTAATGAAGTGATGGTGGTGATGTCTCCCACCCAGGTGTTTCCTTTTTGATGAAGTCATCTAGTGTTTAAGCCCCAGAGTCTCACCTGGGATGCTGAGTTCCCAGACACACCCCTCCATAAGTCTAGAAAACTGCACAGGTAAAGACAGGCCTGGGCTGGCAGCTGAACAGAGATGGGTGGAACTCTCCTATGAAGACCTTCCTACTTACGATGAGTTACCTCAGAGAAGTGTGATCTCACAGGAATTGCCCAAAAAGTCAACATGTTGGCTTGGGTGGAAATTTCGTGTGGGAAAGCATATTTCTTTCTTGCAAAATTGCTGCAACCACATTAGTATCACAGACTAGTGAAGACATAGTTGTATTAGATGGTAGGATCGTGATAGACAAGGTTACTCTGAGTCAAAAGATGATAAATATGCAAACACAAGAGTCTCAACTGGGATGCTTCAGCCACCCAGGTTTGGAAATGTGAGTGTGTGGGTGTTTTTGATGAACACAGTGATAGGGTGTACTCTGGGCTTTGAGTGGTGCTGGTTGTGGGAAGCAGCTGGTAGTGTTGAACCACTGACCTTGCAGTCAGTGGTTCAACGAATTATTCCTACGCCACCGGGGTCCCAGAAACAGGGGCCAATCTCTCCCCCAAACAAACCAAATCTACTGCCATCAAGTCAACTCCCATTCACATTGACTCTAGCTATAGGTTCCGTGGTTGTAGATCTTTATGACAATAGAAAGCCTCAACTTTCTGCCATGTAACAATGGGTGGGTTTGAACTATAGACCCGAATGTGCCACCAGGGCTCTTATGAAACAGATCTAAGGAAAATCAAGGGAGAATCTGTTTGTAGGATCTCTGAGCACCAACTGTTTTCACTTCTACTTCTTTATCAGCACACTTCTACTCTACTGTCCCCCCTCAAGTCGGAATCCAAGAATTATTTCTTTGACAAGAGTGTACACTTTTGCCATCTTTTCTACTTTGTGTCTCTTTTCTTTGATGCCTCTCTTTCTCTTGTGTACTACTCCTGACCAGAGCTCCATTAACAAGTTTTCTTAGTGAATTCCTACTTTTCTCCCTATTCAAAGCCAATACCAAGATGTAAGACACAATTGTCTTTCTTCTGGACTCCCCAGTAATCTTCAACTGACTCATTCTAATCTTGTCCTCCACCTGAAATCCTTTCTCCTCACAACACAGGAAATCTCTTGTAAAGAAAGTATTCAGAAGTGATAACAGAAAATTCAAGAGCAGGAAGCTCTGGCAGTAAGCTCCTTTGTTGCTCCAGCTACTCAGCAGGGAAGGACCACCAGAATAAGCTAGTTTGCAAATCTGGAGTCTAGTCCAACATTTTCAGCATCCAGGGAAATGTTGGGTTGCAAACAGTCTGTGGGTTTCCCCATAGCAACTAGATTCCTCTTTCTCACCTTCATGGCAAACAGTTAAGAACTTAGTGGCCTATGTTCCTGGTGTGGTTCACTGGTGACAGGTTATGCAACGATGACCGTATTCTCCAAAGATAGAGACAGTGTATTTTTATCTGCCTGAGACACTGGTGAAAGGATTTGCTCTTATTTCCACACTTGCAAGCTCAAATGGCATCCAGATAGTGCCTGTCAAATTTATAGGAACAGAATATCCTCTCCTCCCTTTTCTGATCAGATGTGGGCATTCAAGAAGTTCTGTGTCAGGTCAACAGCCAACAGTGAAGAAAACAGTACAGAAATCCCAGAGACCACGCATGACAAGGAATATTGCTGTTGTTGTATAACAAGGAGTCGTCCTACTTGTAGTGGTCCTATATAACAGAGGAGAACTGTCTTACAGAGTTTCCTGAGCTTTAATTTCTATATAAGCAACTCTCCATTGAACAGTAAGCAAATGTTTAAGTTAAATGTGTTAGGACACCAAAGAATTCATGGGAAAATGCCATGATCTTTTCATTTCATTTTCCATGCACTTTTGCAATGTTCTGATATGCTAAAAAAAAAAAGCTGAAGGAAACCATGGACAAAGAACTAAAGCAGACCAGAAAAGTCATCTGTAAATAAGCAGAGACTATCAATAAAGAGGTAGAAATTATAGAAAGGATTCAAATAGAATTCTCAAGCTATCAAGTATCATAATTGTAATAAAACCTGTATTGAAAAAGTCATTGGGAAAAAAAACCTGTAGGAGGAGAGCTCAGCAAAATATTTGAGAAAGTAGAATAAAGAATTTCAAGTTGAAGATCAATTAAACCAACTCAATCTCACTGCCATTAAGTCACTGCACATTCATAACAACCTTATAGGACAGGGTTGAACTGCCCCTGTGGGTTTCCGAGACTAACTCTTGATAGTTGAAAGTCTCATCTTTCTCCTTCGGTGCAGCTGGTAGTTTTAAACTGCTCACCTTGAGGTTAGCAGTCCAACATGTTACTCCTAAATGTTACCAGGGCTCCTAAAATTTGAAGACAGAGCAATTGAAATGACCTTGTCTAAGGAGCATGAAGAAAAAGGAATGCAGCCTAAGAGACTTATGGAGACCAACCTATATATTGTGGTAATTCTAGTTGGAGAAGAGAGAGCAAAGGAAGAAGGAAAATAGTTGATGTAATATTGACCAGCCATAATGACATGAGTAGGTATATGCATACCAAAGTTAATTGAAGGGATCCTCACAAGAGCAAAAAGTTGGAAAACACATAAATGCCCAGCAGTGGAACAATGCATAAATAATCTTTGTGACATACACACAATAGGAAACATTGAAGAATGATGATCAGTCTTCTAACACACCTGATAACAAAGTTGAAGCTGGAGAACCTTATACTGAGAGAAACTAGTTGATCAGAGAGGACAAATATTGTATGAGATGACTCCTAAAAAAAGTTAGGAGATGCTTTTCATGTGAAAAGAAACATTTTTGGAGGTATCTATCCAGGGCCAGGAAAGGTAGAGAGGAACGGAAAGTTCTAGGCTAGAGGGTAGATAAGTGTTAAGTTGAGAAAGGGAAAGGCAATGGATTATAAGAGGGAAGTTACTGAAACATCAGGGAAGCAAAGGAAGACACGGGGAGGTTTTCAAGAGTTCAAGGCTACTGTTATATGCACAGTCTTGCTATATTGGAGATCTATAAGAAGAAGCTTGAACAGTGACACCTAAACTGAACAGGTGTGGAAGGGAGACTGGGGTACACTCACAACTATATCTATAAGTATGTTAGTCTGAGTAGACCAGAAAAACAAATTCATAGATATACATATGTATGTAAGAGAGTTTTATATAAAGGGTAATTGTACATTCAGAAAACATCCCAGCCCGGTCCAGATCAAGTCCATAAGTCTGATGTTAGCCCATATGTCTGACACCAATCTATAAAGTCCTCTTCACACTCATGAAACACATTGAAGGATGCCAAATTCACAACGACCACAAGCCGGTGGGCAGACATTCTTGGGACCCAGTGGTGTTGTAAGCGTCTCTGCTCTGGGGGAGTCTCCATGTGACTTCCCTAGAGCCAGGTTTCAGGCTGCATCACGGTAGGGCCCTGTGGCTTCTTCTCAAGGATATCTCGTAGAGCCAGCCTTGTCAGTGGAGTTTCTCCAAGGGAGTAAATGCTGTCTCCAAGGAAGTGTCTCCCGCTCCCAAGAAGAAAGTTCCAGATTCCCCAGAATTCTCAGAAGGCCACGCCCACACAGAGATCTCATTGGCTACCTCCTGATTGACAGGCTGGACTCCACCCCCACACTCTTAATTCTCAAATTGACACCAGATGAGGTGACTGCCACAATAGGTTTGACAAAGAATCTGTGTATATACGCATTTACCTTTGCTGAAAATACTGTATATATTTGAGTATAAGCTGATCCGAATATAAGTCAAGGCACCTAATTTTACCACAAAACTGCATTAAAAAGCTGAAAAACTCAATGCATGCACGTTTATATAGGCATATTGATGAATATGTTAGAACATCCAGGGGCAGGACACAAAGTTATGAAAGCTTCTTAGACTTGACTAACACTTTCAGCAAATGAGTCAGTGAACCTGGGACGTCAGTACCACTGACTCAGGGAACATCAAGGTCAATGGGCGTAACGTAGTTCACAAAGACAATTTTCTACATCCTATTTTTTACTTTGCTGGCTAGTAACTGGGGTCATGAAAGGTCATGGGGAACTATCTAAGTTGCGAATATTGTTCTCTCCCCATGCAGAGGAAACAAGAGTGATAAAAATGGAAAGGCTCGCAGGAACAGTTAAGTCCAATAGATATGAACCACACAAACATCCATCTCCACTACTTGAGACTAGAAAAACTAAATTCTCCCTGACTACCATTACCAACTGCCCTGAAAAAATCCTTTTAGAAGGTCCTGGATAGAGTGGGAGAAAAATGTAAAACAGAAGTTACCATCATAAGAAACACCAGGTTTCCTGCTCAGAGATATAGGCTGGTGGGACCCCAAGACTATGGACTTTAGTCACCCTTTAGATCTAGATCTGAACTCACCCTGTGTTAAAATAAACAAACATTTTATATCAAAAGTGAAGTTAGTACCCAAGGATAAAAACCAAAAGGTTACGAAAGAAGGAATGAAAACTAGGAAACACTGAGAGGAGAGGAGAAATGTGATGGCTCTGTGAGAAGATGGCAATGGATGAGTTGAAACAATGTGTCTGAATTGTTGTATGTAAAACCAATGATTTGCTCTGTAAACTTCCACCTAGGTCACAATGAAAAATGATGCAGCAACACGCAAAACTCAACTTGTTGCCAGTGAGTTCAGTCTGATTCGTGGGGCCCTACAGAACAGATTACAACTACATCACGGCTTTCAAAGGCTGTGCTCTTTAAGGACAGAGCCCTGGGGGTGGAGTGGGTTAGTCTGGGTGAGGTTTTCTCCTCCAGTAAAGAATTACAGTCTCGGCGCAGTTGTACCCTGTGCCATAGGGTCATCAGGCTTCAGTGGCAGTGAGTTTTTTAGGGGGCTAATCTTTTTTATTTTATTTTTTTAGGGATGAAAAGCAAATATATAGGATTTAATGGAGGTAGTGAAGGACTTTTGGGAAGGGCAGGGATAGCAGAGAAAGAGACAGGAGCATCTTGAGCTCCTGGGCGGATCCGAGGTCCAAGTTAGGCCAGGGAAGCAGTGCCTGGTATTGGGGCAGTGGCACATATATATGGTTTGAGCTACAGGCATGAGGGCTGATGAAAGAAAGGGGAGGTTTCGTGTGCTGTGATTGCAAGTTTCAGGTTGGGAGAGGACCTGTGAGCAAATCATCTCCTTTTTCAAACTTTTTTCCTGGAATGTTGGAGGGGGAGCTCTGTGCCTTGCCTGGGTAGAGGCTGTGCCCTACCCGGGGAGATAAGCTCTGTGAGTTGCCGGTGGCAGGCATTACAAAGTTCAGCAAGTTGTTCATCTGCTTCTTGTGAGGCTGGTGCAAAGGGGTGCAAGTCTGGGTGCCTGGTTCGGGGCTGCCCAGTCCAGAGGACTGCCTGATTCCACACTGGCTAATCTTTAAGGAAGTCAACTGCCACATCTTTTTCCCGTGAAGCAACTGGCAAATTAGAACTGAAAAAGCTTCCAAGTTGGCAGCTAAACATTGAAGCCCTGTACCACCAGGGATCATGACACTGAATTGTACACTTTAAAACAATTAATTAGATATTATATTAATTTTGCCTCCATACAAATGAAGCAACAGCATCACAATCGAGACCATGCCATTCTACTTCAAACTCTCCAGTGGTTTCCATTGTACATGAAGGAAAAACAACCTCTTTACCCTGCTTGTTTGGGCTGTTTACTGAAGTCACAAAACTTAAGGTAATTGGGGAGTACCATGTTTTACTTGTTTACACTTTCATTGTTTGTTTTTCTCTTTGGAAATATCAGTTCCATGAAAGCAAGGTCTTGTTTCATTCTCAGTGTTTGGAAGTAGCACTTTTCACATAGTGGGCACTTAACAAATGTTTATCCAGTTGTTGATAGAGGCATGGAGATGGTTTTCTCCACTGTCTTTCAAGCCAAGCCAAGAAAATATTCTCAGTCCATTCTTAAAAATAAATCATTTTATTGGGGGCTTCTACAACTCTGATCATAATCCATCTATCCCTCCATCCATCGAGTCAAGCACATTCGTAACTTTGCTGCCGTCATCATTGTCAAAACATTCCTCTTCTACTTGAGCCCTTGATATCAGTTCTTCATTTTACACCCTCCTCCACCCTCCCTCCCTTATGAACCCTTGATAATTTATAAATTATTATTATTTTGTCATGTCTTGCACTGACCGATGTCTCTACACAGTTTTCTGTTTTCTATCCTCCTGGGAGAGAGTTATAGGTAGATTATTGTGGTCAGATTCCCTTGTTTATCTTCACCTTCCCCTTACAATCTTGGTGTGACTACTCTCAATATTGGTCTTGAGGGGTTTATCTGTCCTGGATTCCCTGTGTTTCCAGATCCTATCTGTACCCATGTACATGCTGTGGTCTAGCCAAATTTGTAAGGTAGAATTAGGGTCATTTAGTGGTGGTGAGGTGGCATCAAAGAACTAGAGGAAAGGTGTATGTGTCATTGATGCTATGCTGCACCCTGTCTCAGTCACATTTTATAAATAGAGTTTATCTAATTTTACCCAAGCCGCATAAATGGTAGGGTAGGACAGAACTCAGGCCTTTTGAGTTCCCTGTGCTGTTTCCTGCTCAGTAATTCACAGCAGTTGATGTTAGTTATTTTGAAGGATGGAAGAGGGAAAAAGTGGGAAATTGGAGAGAAGGTTGCAGGGAATATTATGCACATGTTCACATTCATACATTCCTCATGCCCATCTATAGGGCAGAATAGAGTTGCTCTGTAGGGTTTTCCAGACTGTAAATCTTTACAAAAGTCAACTTGTCATATTGTTCTTGTATGGAGGTCTGCTGGCTTCACACCACCAATCTTTTAGTCAGTAGCATGACACTTAACCATTGCACTACTAGACTCCTTACAGAAGAGAATTAAACTCTTGACCTTTAGAACCAACAAAAATCCTTAATGGTCATCCAGTCCATCTATGTTATTTTGTGCTTTGAGAAGTTAAGTAATATGTTTGAGTTCAGTTGGCCAGTATGGGTGGTAGTCGAGATGAAAACAGAATAAAAATTAACTGACTCCAATTAGTATCCCCTCCCTCTCTGTTTATTATTTCTTATCATCTGAGAAGAAATCTCAGAATTTTCATTGCCGTCTTTCCTTGATGTGTTAGTCTGGGTAGAGCAGAGAAACAAATTCACAGACACTCACATGTGTATAAGACTGAGTGTTATAGACAAGAGCAATTGAATATCGAGAGAACTACCCCAGCCCAGTCCAGATCAAGTCCATAAGTCATATATTAGCACAAATGTCCGAAACCAACATATAAAGTCTACAAAGTCCTCTTCAGACTCACAAAACACATGCAATGATGACAAATGCAGGAAGATTTACAGACCAGTGGGTGGGACGTCTTGTGGATCCAGTGGTGTTTTAAGCATCTCAGTGCTGACAGGGGTCTCCACATGACTTTTCCAGCTCAGGGCACAAGCATAGCTCCATGTGTCTTATCAGTTGCAATGCCACTCAGGCAGTGAGCCGCGAGAGAGACAGAGACAGAAAGAGTGAGCCTCCTGCCAACAAGTAGGAGTTATAGGAGTTCCCAGTATCCTCAGGAGGCCATACCCACATGAGGTCTCATTGACTATGTTCTGGTTAACAGTCTAGAGTCCACCTTTATATGCTTTCTTTTTCTTTTTTCTCCTGCCCGCCCCCTCTTTTTCCCCTTTTTTTCCGCATCACTGCCCTGGTGGGAGTAGAAAGCACAGTCTTGCTCCTGGAGAGCTGCTGCTGGATTTGAACCGCCAACCCTGTGGGTCACAGTCCTGCATACAATCACTGCACCACCAGGGCTCAGCTACACCCTTACACTCTTTTTTTTGGGGGGGAGGGGCATCACTACCCTCTGGTGGGAGTGGGAGACCCTGCCTTGCTCCTGGAGAGCTGCTACTGAGTTTGAACCACCAAGCCTGTGGGCTGCAGTTCTGCACTCAACCACTATGTCACCAGGGCTCAGCCCCAACCCTTACACTTTTAATCCTCAAATAAACACCAGATTATTTAACTACCATAGTTGGCTAAAGCACTTAACAGAAATTAGGCAGATCCCTCAGGGCAGATGAATTTGTGCAGTTTAGGGTGGGCTTGTGGGATCCTGAGACTCTCCTCCAAGCCCCGGTTATTGTGGAAAGTGACCCTATTATTTTCTTGCTCGGAGACTGAGCTCCAGCATCTTCATTGTGGTCGTGGTAAGGGGTCATCACGTTGGCTCTCAGCCATGGCAACTTTATGCACCGCTGTGTGAAACACTGCCTGGTTCTCATCACAGTTGTTCCTATGCCTGAACCCACTGATGTGGTCACTGGGTCAAACCATCTCATTGAGGGGCTTTCTCTTTTTTGCCACTTTTCCCTTTTACCAAATATGATGTCCTTCTCTAAGGCCTGGTCTCTCCGGATAATATACCCAAAATATATAAGAAGTCTTCCCGTCCTTGCCTCTAAGGAACACTCAGGCCTTTTTCCTATACATATCTGTTTGTCTTTTTAGCATGATACTTTCAATATTCTTCTCCAGCACCACAATGCAAAACCATTGCTTTTTCTATGGTCTTCTTTATTCAATGCCCAACTTTCACATATATGATACGATGGAGAATATCATGACTTGGATCAGGCATACTTTAGTCCTCAAAGAAGCATCCTTGCTCTTCAATACTTTGAAAAGCTCTTGTGCAGAAGATTTACGTAAGGCGATATGTCTCTTGATCTCTGGACTGCTGCTTCCATAAGCATTAATTGTGGATCCAAGTAAGGCAAGATCCTTGACAAACTCAACCTTTTCTCCATTTTTCATGATGTTCCTTATGGGTACACTTGTAAGGATTTTAATCTTTCTTTTTTTTTTAGGATTTTAATCTTAGCGTTGAGTTGTAATCCATACTGAAGGCTACATCCCATCTATAAAGTGGGGATATTAATGGTGTCTTTCTCTGAGGTTGGTGTAAGGATTAAATAAAATAACCCTTTAATAAGGATTAAAAGAAAGATCTACAATATAGAAAATAATGCTTAATAATTGGGCAGTTTCTAAATGTACATTAGGTGCTTCTCAAGGGTGAAAGCATTACATGAACACACATCTATATATCTCTTCATTTTATCTCATCTCTGCATAGTTGCCAGTGAGTCCATGCTAAGTCACAGCAACGCTATAGGACAAGACAGTAGTGCCCTGGTGGGTTTCCAAGACTGGATCTCTTTATGGGAGTAGACATCCTCATCTTACACACACACACACACACACGTGTGTGAATATATATGTATATATACATACACACACACACACATATATATATATAGTTAGTTAGTTGCTCTCCAGTCAACTCTGACTCATGATGGCCCCAAGTACAACAGAAGGAAGCACTGCTTGGTTGTGTCAGTCTGGGTAGACTAGAGAAAGAAATTCATAGGCATGCATATGGACATAAAGGAAAGGTTTATATGCAGGAGGAATGGAACATTGAGAAAAGATCCCAACCCATTCCAGTCCAAAGTCATAAGTTCAATATTAGCCCATATGTCAGATACCAGTCTGACTCACAAAGCACGTGCGATGACACCAGGACAATCACAGGGGAGTGGGTGCAGTCTT
The DNA here is from genome assembly GCA_004026705.1 of Nesogale talazaci. Taxonomy (NCBI): domain Eukaryota; kingdom Metazoa; phylum Chordata; class Mammalia; order Afrosoricida; family Tenrecidae; genus Nesogale; species Nesogale talazaci. Next base: position 46,983 of record PVJH01014333.1, read on the forward strand.
GTGTGTCCGGTGGCAGTAGAAGCATCTCAGCGCTTGCAGGGGTATCCCTGTGGCCTCCAAAGCATTTCAGCCCTGGCAGGAGTATCTCTGTGGTTTTTCTAGCTTCAGAGTTCTCCATCAGAGTAAGGCCATGTGGCTTCTCCTCTGACTCCTCCAGTCTCCAGGAATCAGGATCGACTAGTAAACTGCCATCTCATATTGTCAGTAGTTTGTCTCCCAGGAACTCAGAGTCAAGTTTCTTTTCTCCAATTAGGAAATAGTGCTAGACTTCCCAGAATTCTCAGGAGAAAGCCATGCCCACACAGAGGCCTCATTGGCTATCTCCAGATTAACAGACTAGACTCCATCCCTACATTCCAATCATGAAATTGGCAACAAGTACATGACTGCCACACTGGTCCTGCGTCATCATTATTGGGTTGCTTGAGCCCATTTGTACTTTCTAGCATAGAAGGCTCATTTTTTTTCAGTGCTATATCGAATAGCTATTCTATTGTGATCCAGAGATGTTTCATTGGCTAATTTTTGGAAGTATATTGTGAGGTCTTCCTTCTTCTGTGAGTCTTATTCTGGACATTCCACCGAAACCTGTCCATCCATCCACAGCGTCCCTGATGGTATTTGAAATACCAATGACAAAGTTTCTAGCCTCATGCAGGTTTTCACAGAATGATAGAATGACAGAAAGGTGATGATGTTTACATCTAGGCCATACATTTATGCACCATGTATAATAACACTTTAATAATCTTGGGAAGGCATAGAATGCATAGCTTTAATTATCAATGAATATGGATCACCATTGAATATTGACATCTAGTAGAGAATAAAATGCCACACATTGACTAGGCACGTACAGAACCCTGAAGTTCCAGTGGTTAAGGACAGAGCTATTAAACAAGTAAGTTGACAGTTCACACCCACCAACTCTTCTACAGAAGAAAGACATGGCAATCTGAGTCCATAAAGTTTAGATCCTTGAGAACCTTATGAGGCGGTTCTACTCTGTTCTATAGGGTCAACTCAACATCAGTGAGGGTTTTTTTTGGTGTTTTTTTTAGGGGGGGCATCACTGCCCTCTGGTGGTCATGGGAGCTACCCAGCCTTGCTCCTGGAGATCAGTGAGTTTTGGAAGCTTATTTAATGCTAGCAATAAAAGTCAATTAATTTATAGTATAAAATGCACGAGCATAAAATTCTGCATATTCTTTTCAGACAGAGCAAAAATATCAGTAAAATTGGGCACAAAGAAAACAGTGCCATAGAACCCATTCAGATGGATTTACATCTAGGACCTCATAGTAAATGTAGTCAGACAATAAGCATGGTCAAACAAATACTTCCATATAAACTACAACAAAGTATAAGAGCAAATTAGTACATTTGAAGGAATGCCATTATCGTAGTAATGCATGAGGTTAAAGCAAGTAGTTCTCAGAATAAAGCAAGAAGGGGAAGAAAAAGCAAGAAGTTTCATCAGAAACCAGCTTTGTAATTGATACCCTATCTCCGTAACAATCAACACAAACATGAAAAGGGCACCATTGAGGTTTACGCTTCGTTTTCAGCGCCTAAGAAATCTCGTTCACCATCTGCCAGAGATCAAGCCCAAAGCCTACAAACTCTCATCTCTGCTGCATCTGTGACTCTGCAGGTTGTATCATTGGTTGTCACTGCAGGAAAAGGAGAGCCAACTCCTTTAAAACAATACACCAATTTTTGAGATGGATGTCACTGTTTTACAGCTGTGCATTTCCTGTCAAGTTACTCTATGTGCTCTTCTTTTCTTTGTAATGTTATTGTATTTGTAATGTCATTGTTTTCTGAAAGATTTGAATACCACCACTTGGCAACTCTATAAAAGTCTTCACTTTCAAAGTCATAAAACATAAAGTGTGACTCTAGCTTTGGAAAAAGCTTGTATTGCCTTTGAGTCATGAGTTATGCTGAAATGAGAGCTATAAAGTGAGATACAAATTTTTATGGGATGAAGAGAAGCTCTAATGCATCAGCTTTAATGTTCTATGACATCATTCTGGTAAGATTATTCGTAAAGGGTGTTTTTGTTGTGTAATTGCTTTCTTCTGGATAATTTTCTATACTATTTTATTTCCAGTGTTGGAATTTTTATTGGTAGGACTTAAGTGGACTTGGTATGTGTGTTAGTCTAGGTTGACCAGAGAAGCAAATTTGTAGACAAAGTATGTGTAAGAAATAGCTTTATATACAAGAGTAAGTGACCATTGAGAAAACATCCCAGCCTAGTCCAGATCAAGTGCATAAATTCTATGTTAGCCCATATGTCTGAGACCAATCTTTAAAATTCTTTTCAGACTCATGAAACACATGCATTGATGCCAAATGCAGGAAGATCACGAGCCAGTGGATTGGAAGTCTTGTGGATCCAGTGGCGTTGTAAGCATCTCGCCTCTGGCAGGTGTGTCCATGTGGCTCCTTAACTCCCAGGGTTCTGGCTGCATCAGGGTAGCTTCATGTAGCTTCTCGTCAGAAATGTCTTACAGGGAGTGAGCAGAGAATGTCTCTCCCATGTCCAATGGGGATTTCAGGAATTCCCAGAATTCTCAGGAGACGGTTATGGCCACACAGAGGCCTCAGGCTATGACCTGATTGACCGCCTAGACTCCACCCTTTCACTCATAAGCCTCTCAAGTCTCCAATTGACACCAGATGATGTAACTACTACAATATGTTTAGGATAGCGTTTTCTCAGGAGCACCACATAAGGAATGAATCCTCTGGGCAGTACAAGTGGTTAATGCCTTTGGCTGTTATCTGAAAACTTGAAGGTTTAACCCTACCCACAAGCAGCTTGATCTTCTTTGAACTATCAACCATTGACAACCTGAGGGCGCACCACTCTTCTCAGACACTAATGAAGGCATCATGACTTAAAATCAGCTTGACACTATATTTTTTGTTTGTTTTTTTTGGCATCACTGCCTTTGGTGGTCGTGGGAGCTACCCAGTGCTGCTCCTGAGAGCCGCTGCTCGATTTAAACCGCCAAGCCCGCGGGCCGCAGTCCCACATTCAACCACTTGCGCCACCGGGGCTCAGCCCCGACACTATCTATTACATAGTGTATGCAGCATATGCATTAACTAAAAGGGTAGGTTTGGAGCCTGAGAGGCATAACGATGCTCACACATGGCGCTGCTAACTGCAAGTCAGCAGTTTGAAACCACCATGCTCTCTTGGGGAGCAAGATGGAGCTTTCTATTCCTGTAAAGAGGGGCAGTCTTGGATGAGCCCCGGTGGCGTAGTGGTTGTGCGCGGGGATGAGGCCCACTGGGATGAAGGTTCACAGGAGCAAAGGCGGGGCCTCCTGCTCCCACACCAGAGGGCAGTGATGGCTAAAAAAAAAAAAAAAAAAAAAAAAGTTAAAAAAAAGGAAAAAGAGGGACAGTCTCAGAAACCCACAGGGGCAGTTCTCCCCTATTCGATAGGGTTGTTATGAATTGAAATCAACTTGATGGCAGTGAGTTTAATTTAGGTATATGGTAGATTAAGTTATTTCTGCGTTATAACAATTTTACTCCAGGTAAATACTTTTCCAACAGTAGTCTCCTAATCTGAGTGGTGCTATGAACTTATTTCAGTGCTTCTGAAAGTGTAGTTCATAAAACACTCGAATCAGATTCTCTTGAGGTCTTTGTTGATGCAGATTCACAGTCCCTGTCATCTCAACAACCCCTGCTCCCTGGAATCAAACTCATTTTCACAATTTTCTTGGCATTTCACCTACTTATCACACAGCTCAAAACTTAGAACATTTTCCTGTTCTCTTTGTTAACTCTTTGTTAACATAACTCTTATTAATTCTTGTAACTCTTTGTTAATCATGTAATTTTGAAAAATTGTGCCAGAGATATACATGGCAAAACATTCTTCAGTTCAACAACTTCTACATGCATAAATCAAAACTGTTAATTATACTCTGTGTGTTATATAACCATTATTGATATCCTTTTCCAAATCATTCCACTACCATTAACATAAACTCAATGGTCCCAAGCAAAATCTCTTGCTCCTTCATACATGGTAACCATAGGTCAAGTTTGGTTTCTTTTTGTTTTTGTTTGTTTTTTTTTTGGGGGGGGCATCACTGTCCTGAGGTGGTGGGAGTAAGAGGCCCAGCCTTTGCTCTGTGGAGCTGGAATTGAACTTCCATCCCAGTGGGCCGCAGTCCTGCGCACAACCACTACGCCACCGGGGCTCACCCCCTGGTTTCTTTTTTACAAAGTAATTCTATTGATATAATATTTACATACTATACACTTCTACAGCGAAATCACTTTTTAAAAAGTCTTGTATATATATCTTTACAATCAGTTCTAGTGCTCCCTCTCTCTCCTTAATTCATTGCTTGCTTCCCAATTCCCTGCACCCTGCACCCCTTCCTGATAAGCCATCAGATCAGTTATTGTCTCTGCATTCACTCAATGCTTCACAAACGGGGGAACCTAACAAACAAGAAAAAGAAGAAAATGAAACAAAAGAAGAAAATAATAATAATACAAAGATGAAAATAAAAATAGAGAGTAAGAAAGAAAAGACCACCGCCAATATTTTTCATAGACAGAGAAGAAATTTCTGTCATGGAGCAAGTGAGAACTATTAGGATCTATTTTTTATTTTTTGATGGGCATCACTGCCTCTGGTGGTCATGGGCGCCACCCAGTGCTGCTCCTGAGAGCCGCCGCTGGATTTGAACTGCCAATCCTGCAGGCTGCAGTCCCGCATGCAACCACTTACGCCACTGGGACTCAGCCCTAGGATCTAATTTTTAACCAGGTCTCTAAGTAAGCTTTAGATGCACTAAAGTTTGGAAACCAGGGCAATTCATTTTAGAACTGGCCTTTTCTGCTTGATCTCTCAGTGAGCAAGCAAAGTCAACTGAAGAGCTCGTGCTCTCTCAGGACTAGAGGGTCCATCCAGTGGCGTTGTAAGCATCTCAGTGCTGGCAGGTGTGTCCATGTGTCCCAGACTTTGAGGAGTTAATTCTGATGAGTGATATTTGTCTCAGTCCCCTTTCTTTCCTTGAATTTTTTCAGCAGTTTTCTAGAGAATCCTCTTTCTCTCATCCTCCCCAAACCATACACACTCACCATTGGCCACTTTGCTCAGGATATTTCTATCATGTGTTATGTCTATGGTTTAGTGAGGCCACCTTGGTCAATAGGCCAACCTCAACCATTAGATTCAGATAAACCAGGGTGAAGGAGTAACTTTAGATATAATACAGATAAACTTTCTACTCAGGGAGAAGTGCTTTAGACATGGCAAAAGGCAAACAAATTTAGGAACACTTGGTTCTTAGAGAAAAACAAAAGCAAAAAACAAACAAACCAGTTTTCATTGGAATGGATGTTCTTTTGGATCAAAGATTTTCCTAGTACATAGCTAAAGAATATTCAACTGTCTCCTGTGTGATAGAGATTATGTCAACCAGATACCTCTGGCTGGGAGGGGAGTAAAATTTGTGAATCAAGTGAAGACACCAGCATGGGGAGTGTTGCCTTTTGTTTGATAGTGAGGGTCTCTGAGAACTGCTTCTCTCTCTCCCTCTCCCTCTCTCCCTGCCATTTCACCTTGCTCCTCTCTATGACTTTCCTGAGACTCTGTGTCTACCTCCAGGGTGCCTCCATGTGGTCCATCCAGCCTGGGCAGCTGTCAGCATCCTGCCATGTTTCCAGTGACTTTGGATCCAAATGATTCTGCACCCACTGGCCTGCGATCACCGCTCTGAACCACCAGCATGTGGCTCCTTCTGTCTGAAGAGGGACGTAGGGACTAGCAGCAGACTTAGGGACTTGAGTTGGACTGGATGCCTTCTTGAAGTAGAATTGCTTCTTGATGAAAAGATTTTTTTGGGGGGGGGGGCATCACTGCTCTTCGGTGGTGGGAGTAGGAGGCCCAGCCCCACTGCTGGAATTGAACCTCCGTCCCAGTGGGCCACAGTCTTGCGCACAACCACTACGCCACTGGGGCTCAGCCTGAAAAGATTTTTTTTGGGGGGTGGGCATCACTGCCCTGGTGGGAGTAGGAAGACCAGCCTTGCTCCTGGAGAGCTGCTGCTGGATTTGAACCACTAACCCTGTGGGTTGCAGTCCCACATTCAACCAATGTGCCACTGGGGCTCAGCTGAAAAGATTTTTCTTATACGCAGATGAGTGTCACTAGATTGGCTTCTCTAGCCAACCCACCCCAACACATTTCTGTCAGAGTCAATAAAAAGTCCAAGTCTATTTAAAGTAAAAGTGAAGAGCTTATTGTGGTGAGAGAGTGTTTTGCAAAAAGGGAAATGCAGAGTCAAAAGCTTTTGGCAAATGTTCCAAGGAGTTACTGCGATACAGAAATGAATGAAGATGAAAACCACAATTGAAGAGAGTGGTATAATTGGGGGAACATCAAATAGACAATATTCACAAAGTTGCAGGTGCTCAGATCCTGGTTGGCCCCTTCTGCAGGAGTTGGTCTGCTTTGCCAGAGTGTCTCTAGGTGGCAGGATTTTGGCTGATTGGAAGTTTCCAGAAGCAACGTAAAAAAGAAAATCAGGACAAGTTGCTGAGAAAGGGCCTGGGACTATTTATGTGAACAGGTCACCCCACAATCATGTCTATTGGTTCATGAGATCATTGGGGCATCTATAGTCTGACTTCTAAGGGGAGCGAGAGAGCTTTCTTTTTTCATGGTCAATGGAGCAGAAATCGAGTTAGATCTTCATTGTTCTGGTGGACTCAGTTAAGGTAGAAAGGCAAAGAGTTTTTTGACCAATCGCAAGGTAGAAAGGCAAAGAGTTTGTTGACCAATCGCTAGCTAAATATTTTCATGCTTAAGGGGAGAAAAAAATACAGAAAAACAGTCAGCGTGTCTCTATTAAACATTCGTTTGTTCTCGTTGTAGTCACATTTAACCACATCCTGTTTTCTCTAAGAGGAGGGAGCTTTGGTGGCATAGGGGCTACCATTGGCATAGTGGTTTAGCCCTGGGTTGCTAACCACAAGGCCAGCAGTTCAAAAACACCAGCTTTCTTTGAGTGACAAAGACAAGTCTTTCTCCTCCCACAAAGAGTTATGGTCTCAGAAACCCAGAGGGGCAGTTCTATCCTGTCCTATAGGCTTGTTGTGAGTTGGAATCAACTCGATGGTGGTGTTTTTGCTTCAGTTTTCTGTAACACCTATGTGAGCATAGTAATACCACGTTCCCCACAGAACAGCGCATACCTTGATAAAAGATGCAATGGAAAGTCTTACAGAAGTGGCAGGCTGCATTGTATGACAGAAAAGAACCAAAAATCTTCGTAATGTTAGTTTTTTGAGTGTTCTTCCTCACTCCCCATCTTCAAATTCAAGGCAACTTTTTCATTGGCCAAAGTTTGAGATTTTGCGATTCATTCACAAGTTTAGTTCCATCCCTGTTTTACTTTAAATGTGTTATGTGTTTAGGGAACATTTGCACAGCTTTTTATTGTTGCCCCTTCTGATCATATGTCCAAAGTTCTTGTCATCCTTGACAAGAGGAAGTCTTGTCATCCTTGCTATTAAGAAGCATTTGGGCTGTACTTCTTCCAGGACAGGTTCTTTTGACCATTCAAGGTACTTTCAATAGTCATGAACATCATAATTCAAAGGCATGGCTCCTTCTTTGACGTTCCTTATTCAGTATCCAGATTTCCCATGCATATAAACCCACTCTCAAACTTACTGCCATCGAGTCACTTCTGAGTCAAAGTAACCTTCTAAAGCAGGGTAGAACTTCCCTCGTGGGTTTCTGAGATTGAAACTTCAAAAATATACATATTGGCACTTCACATGTCAGACTGTTCATTAATTCAGTCATATCAAGAAGAGTTTTACAATTATCACCACGACCAATTCTAGGTTTTCTTCTTCCTTATACATGTTGTTATTCATATAATTGTTAAAATGTTGGCAAAAATATAAATAACAAAACTTTCTCCAATCTAAGGACTTCTGCACGTATAATTCAGTGTCATTGAGTATATTCTTTGCGTTGTAGTTTTTACTTCCTTATGTCTGTAGAAAGAATCTTCTTTATCCCATAGAATGGTTGTGATTTCGATCTGTTAACCTTTTGTTTAGCAGTCCATCTCATAAAGAACTGTACTATCAGGGCTGCTATATGCATGAAAATGATTTAAAATGCCATAGTTTCAGCCAGGTGCACCTGATTCAGAGTATCATCTTTCTATCCTCTCAGTCTTCAGAATGATAACTGTGCTTTTTTAACACTTGTGGTAGTTTGCTGCAGAATTGCCTGATTAAATATCTCATTTGATTTCCTGCCTGCTAATTCAATGCATGATGATTATGGATCCAAGTAAAACAAAATCTTTGACAATTTCAATTTTTCTTTGTTTCTCATGATGTTGCTTGTGTTAGTCTGGGTAGACTAGAGAAGCAAATCCAGGGAGATTTGTATGTGTATGAGAGAAAGGGCTTTATATACAATAGCAATTATACATTAAGAAAGCTAAAAAAAAAGGAGCTGATACTAAATCTAGAGAGACTTGTATGTGTATAAGAAAGAACTTTAAAAAAAGAAAGAGCTTTATGTACAAGAGCAGTTGAACACAAAGAAAGCTCAAAAAAAAAAAAAAAGGAGCTGACACCAAGGGCTCACATGGAAAGAAAATGTTTTGAAAATGATGATGGCCATATATGTACGAATGTGCTTGACATCAGTGGATGGATGTATGGATTGTGGTAAGAGCTGCAGAACCCACATTAAAAGAATTAAAAAGAAATCATTCACGCATCCTATTCACGTGACAATGAGTTCACTGTCATTTAAACAGAGTTCATAAAATGGTTCATTTTACTAAAAAAAAAAAAGGCATCGCAGCCCAGTCCAGTCCAACCTCATTCAATATTAATCTATATGTACAGTACCAGTCTATAAATTTCTCTTTAGACTCACACAGCACATGCAATGACCCTGAATGCAGGAGCATCACTGGGTGAAGTCTTGTGGATCCAGTGATGGTAGAGATATCTTAGCACTGACAGGGGTTTCCATGTGCTTCCTTCAGCTCCAAGGTTCTGACTGCCATCAGCCTGTGTCCAGGTGGCTTGTCAACAAGAATGTCTCTCTGTTAGTGAGTGGGTGTCCTGCCTCCAGCAAGCTAGTTCTCTCTTTAGCACCTCCAAATGAGCTGTGACTTGATTGACAGGCTAAACTTCACTCCTTCTCTTATAAGTCACAAACTGACAACAGATTATATAACTACCACATTGGCTATTGGTCTAGCTGTGAAGATCTAAAATCTTTTTTTTTTTTTTAACGTTGCCCTGTAATTCAGCAGAGTAGTGACTAAAAGTTGTGGTTTGATTGACTGGTATTTACCACACGAGCATGAAGAACATAAGCTTTATGGACAGGCCCATTTTGAACACTTTAACTGTGAGAATTTGGGGAGGAGTTAGGGCAATATGCCCAATGTCCAGAAACCCACTTGGGCACAGGGTAGTGTGGGAGGATTCTGACTGGCAATGTGGAAGATGCTGTAGAGTTTTTTGGATTACAGCAGTTTTTCATTGTAAACATTTAAAGTCATTGCTAAGGGTTTTAAATAGTTTTACTATCATAAACTTCACATATCATAACAGTTCAATCATATTAGAAAGATTTGTGCCGTCATCACCACTGTGGTAGTTACATAATCTGCTATCAATTGGGGACTCTTTAGAGTGAAGGGTTGAAGTTTATCCTGTCAATCAGGTTGCAGCTTGATGACCTCATTTGGAGGTGCTAAGGAGATAAATAACTCATTGGAGGCCATGCCCACACACTATCTACTACACATTCCTGGTGACACGTCAGATGGAGTTTGCTGATGGAGCCAGAGTCCAGGAGCTGCAGAAGCTGGTGTGGAAAGCCACACCAGCGCTAAGATGCTTCTTTTGCCACTGGATCTGCAAGACTTTCCACCCACTGGCCTACTATCTTCCTATATTCCGCATCATTGCATGGCTGCATAAATCTTAAGAATAATTTTTGGACAACTATCAGACATATGGGCTAATACTGAACTTACGGACTTGATCTCGACCGGGCTGGGATATTTTCTCAATATGGAATTGCTCTTTTATATAAAGCTCTTTTTGATACACATGAGTGTCTATCAATTTGTTTTTCTAGTCTACCCGACGAACACAACCACAATCAATTACAGAACACTTTCTTTTCATAATCATTGTTGTTAGCAC